>JBAMBR010006246.1:0-65229 GCA_037044475.1 Zaprionus obscuricornis | reverse complement strand
CGACGTGGATCGACGAGATCCATCACCATATCGTTGTGGACATTGTCATCAGGTGTCAAATTGGAAGCATGTGATTCAGGTATTTCTTTTAATTGCATTTTACAGTTTGTGTTTTGTCCCAAAAAAATTCAAACCAAACGAAACGAAACGAAATTGATAACGAAATCGAAAACGAAATGAAATTAGTCCTAAAAGCAAAAAAAAAAACAAAACGCTAGCTGCAAAAAATTCACCAAATAATAGTATACTGTACGTAAACAGCTGAGACAAACTGTTAGCCAACGCAAATGTAGATAAAGCAAAAAGTGCAAAAGTAACTGTTTCGTAAAAGCATAAAAACAAATTTAAGCAAAGTCTTACACAGCGCTGTACATTCTACACACAGCGTAAGCATTGTGCTTGCTGCTCTCTCTCTCTGTGCGCAACGCATAGGCTTGCACAGCAAGGAACACTTTTGGCTGCGAACAACAGCTGTGCTGCTGCTGTGTAAGTGAAAGAGATCGAGCGCCAGTGCGCGCAGCTTGCATTGAACAGTTGAGCTTGACTTTGCAAAGCAAAAAGTAAGAGAGCGTGAGCGTCTGGCAGAGTCAACAACAAGGAACAGCTGTGCATTTGCTTTGTGTGAGAGCAAGATCAAGAGAGCGAATGTGTGTCTGTGCTTTATTTTTTTTTTCTTTGCTTGCAGCCTTGCATTGCATTAAAACAAAGAACAGTTGCTTGTGAGCTATGCTTGAGTGTGCGTGAAATTTGCAGGCGTTTTTATGACGCATTAGTTTAACTAGCGAAAAAGAAAAAACACAAACCGAAAATGTCCTCCTTCAAATTGTCATTCACATATATTTTCTAGGCTTATCATATTATTTTGTCTGTAGTCTCTCCTCTTCCTCCCCTCAAAAGCTGGTAAATATGCAATATAAATTTTGTTTTGTTACATCATTTATTATTATTTTTTTTTTTTGTTTTTTTTTTTTTCTACTTCTTCTTTGTACATCAAATTCTTAATATAAATGTTTTAAATGTGTGTGGTGTCTGGTATTTTTTGCTTATTGATTATGATAATAATTTACGTTTACGTTTTAATTTTAAGTAAAAAAAAAAAATCATTTTTGGTGAAAGTTTTGCTTGCCTTCGAAACTAATCGAAAAATAAAAAAACAAAAAAAAAAAACACATTTACGCTCGAACGTTTCAACTCATTTATGAATCCATTGCATATATTAGTAACTCCAAACTCCATATCAAACCCCCCCCCCCCCTCCGCTCAACTCAATTCCAAAGAGAGGGGAAATTTAAAGTTCATACGGTTTCGGGTGATATTTTCTCTTAATAATCACACACACATACACATACATACACACATACATACCTACATAATATAAAACACAAAGTAAATGTGAAAGAGTGAGACAACATACTAAACTTAACTTTTATTTCTCTTTTTCTCTTTTCTCTTTTCGTTTTTTTTCACTCTCTTTTTCTGCTTGAATATAACAGCGGCACTGTCGCTTAAAGCATTCCGGGGATATTCGGATCGAGACCCTTGAGCGTAACAGCAGCAACAACAACAACAACAACAACAACAGCAGCGGCAGCAACAGCAACAACATTGGCCACAATACGCCGCCTATTTACCGTCCACAGGGTGTCGGTGCCAGCAATGAATCTCACATAAGCAGCATAAGCAACAACAACAAGTCAACGAGCAACAACAACAACAACAACAATAATAATAATAATAATAATACAACAATTTTAAGCAGCTTACAATTAGAGCAACTGTTTCATTCACCATTATCAGCAAATGCTGCTGCTGTTGTAAATGCAGCAAATACACAGCAAGATTTACAAGCAGCGGCTGCATATTGGGCAGCAGCATGTAAAGCCGTTAGTGCTGTGGCAAGTGGCACAAGTGCTGAAGAATTGTTACAATTGCAGCAAAATGATCAAATTGAAATTACACGTCTGCCCGCCAGCAACAGCAACAATTTACAAGATCAACTTATTGGCAACAGTAACAGCAACAACAGCAACAGCAACAATAATGCAAAAAGTAAACAACAAAAATGTCCTGTATGTCCTTACATATCTGAAAGTAAATCACAGATGAATTATCATGTATCATTGCATAAACCAACGCAATATGAATGTCAACTTTGTACATTTGTTTGTGCAAAGAAGCAACATTTGAGCGGACATATGCGTAATGTACATCAGCAACAACTTGGTGCAGCAACAGTAGCAGCAGCAGCAACAGTAGCAGCTGCAGCAGCAGCCGCTGCTGGTAGCAATACATTGAGTCTTGATTTTAGTGTTGCCTTGCAATTAGCAGCAGCTAAACAGCTGCAACAACAACAGCAACAACAGCAACAACAATTGCCAGCAACAACACCGCTGGCCATTGATTTAAGTCAATTGCAATTGGCAGAAGATGCTGCAACTGCTGAAATAAATGCACAACAATTGCCACCCGAATATCAATATAAACTTATCAGTTATTGTCCACGTTGTCCAGCAAGATTTGCACAAAAGCATCATGATGAACGTAATGTTAAATTGCAACTTGAACAACATTTAGCAGCACATGCAACAGCAGATGATGCTGATGATACTGCTGCTACACATATTTGTGACTATTGTGAGTATCGTGCTGGTGCTGAAACTTTATTGCAACTACATCGCGCTGTGCATATGTCACACTATCAGGAGAAATGTGAAGAATTATATAGAAATTGTAAAGAAGATGTTTTATATCCAGCACCAAAATTATTACAAATTACAGGACCTGAAACTATTTGGGTTGTGCAAAATGAGCTTGGCCTGCAACTGTTGCGACAAACTGCTGCTGCAGCTGCAGCTGCTGTTAGTTCAACAAGTAATTATGATGGCAGCAGTTCGCTGTTGAAGAAACAATTAGAATCTGGTGGCAACACTAAGCAAATGCAGCAAGTACAGGGGCAGCAACAACTGGAGGCTAACGAAGATGATGATGATGATGATGATGAGGAAGAGGAAGAACGTCAAAGCAGTTCAACGCCATCAACAAGCGCATCGGTGGCTACCAGCGATTTAGCAGCTGATGCTAGCAGTGAAGCTGGTTCATTAGATATGCAACAACATGCCACAACAGAGTCAAGCATGCAACAACAACAACAACAACATTGTCAACATTGTCCATATGAAACACAAGATGATACAAACTTGCAACAACATCTATTAAAACATGCTTGCATACAAGCAGCTGCCGCCGATTCACAACAATGTGCACATTGTGATTATAATACAAATGATGAGACGGAACTCGAGCAACATACGGCCGTACATTTCAATTTTAATGAGAAACATAAAAATGTTGAATTTTATACATGCTACGATAAGTTAGAGATCAGTGTAGAACAAACCGATGATAAAGCAGAAGAACTTGCTGCCGCTGATAATGAAAATAATAATAATAAACAGACAGAGAATAATAATAATCAAGATAATGTTATCAATGCCAATGTGCAGCAGCAGCAACAGCAACAAGCAGAAGATGAGCAACAAATGAAACATAATTGCAGCACAGAGCAACAACAGCTAAAAAAATCATGCACAAAACTTATACTCTATAAAAATGATGGTGAACTTAGCGTTAAACCATCAGCAGCAGCTGTTAATGATGTTGAGGATAATGTGCAGCAACAGCGCAGTGAAAATATTTCAGATCGTTTGCGACGTCGCAGCTTGCGTGGCAATAACACAGCAGCAACAACAGCAGCGACAGCAACAGCAGCAACAGGAATTGAAGCAACAAATGATAAAATGATACTGGTCAATGCTAAAACGGGCAAAGTCATATACAGAAAGTAGGCGTGGTCCTTTAACACACACACACACACAACACACAACACACACACATACAATTATAATTGTAATTTAAATTTTAATAATATTTTTTTATCATATTTTTGTTAATTTTATTTTTATTTTTATTTTTCTTCGTTTTTTTTATTTGTTGTTGCTTTTGATTTGTTCTAGTTTTATATACTATATAATATTAGTATGAAGTTTTAGTTATATAAGCAAAAATTTATTATTTATAATTTGTTTACTAACAAAGACGACAGACAGACAGACAGACAGACAGACAGACAGTGACAGTGACAGTGACAGCGAAAGTAACAGTTGGAACATGTTCCTGCACTTTTGAATTTTTTGTATGCAAAAAAAAAAAAAAAAAAAAACTATATACTAAATATTTAATAGACGTAGCTAATATAATGCTATGATATTACTTTGCACTTTCATTTTTGAACAAAAAAAAAAAAACAAAAAAAAAAAATTTTATTTTTTTTATTCTATTTTTAATTTAATTTCAACTTTTGTTTTCAACTTCAAATAAATTAGAAAGCGGTGCAAAGTATCTGTTAAAACTAAAATAAATTATACAAATATATATAATATAATATAAATATATATAAAATAAAATCAAAAAATGTTTTTTTTATATGCATATATATATAAAAACAACAACAACAAAAACACACCAAGAAATAAATCAAAAAATTTAACAAAAATCAAAAAAAAAAAATGAAAATGAAAATGAAAATGAGAAAAAAGCAAATTCAAAATTTTGTCTTCAAGCAAATTTGTTTTTTATAAATGGGAACTGTGATTATTGATTATTGTAAAAAATATGAAAAACAAAAACATAAATAATTAAAGAAATTTATATGAAAATTAAGCTTAATTAACAGCAAAAAAAATTAACAACAAAAAGAAAAAGTAAAAAAAAATATTAATATCATGCAATAAATAAAATTAGTTATAAATAAATTTAAATTGATATAAAAATCAAAAGAAAAATGAAAATTAAAAATAATAATTAAAATAATAATAATATGGCAAAAATGTTTAAATAATAATAGAAATTACCGAATACCGAATATCTTATACACTATAATAATAATAATAATTAATAATAATAATAATTAATAATAATAATAATAATAATAATAATTAATAATAATAAAAAATGTTCAATTTTTTTTTTGCAATATTTGCAATATTTGATTTTGTACAACAAACAAACAAAAAAAAAAAGAAAAAAAAAATTATGTAGCACAACGTTTTAAAATTAAATAAGTATAAAAAAAAAAGAAGAAAAACTTTAATTTTTTTTTAGTAATTTTAGTTAATAATTTTATTTTCATGCTTTGATTTCTATTTTCTTTTGTTTATTTTTGTTTATTATTTTCCTAGCACAGTTTTTATTAGCAAGCAATGTGTCAAAGCACAACAAACAACAAACAACAACAACAAGAACAAGCGTTATCACTAAACTTTAAGCAAATGAAAAAAAAAAAAATTAAAATTAAAATATATATAAAAAAAAAACACATGTGGAATAGCGGGGCCATATTTAAATAGTTTAAAGCAAACATTTAAAGCAACATAAAAACAAACAAACAAATGTAAACAAAAAATAAAAAAAAACAAAAACATTTCAACAATAAAAGAAACAAGCAGCAAAATAAGAAAGAAAAAACAAAAACAAAATAAATAAAAAAATACAGTGAAAATTATACAGAAAACTTATTTGAATATAGCAATAAAATGAAAATGAAATATATATATATATAAATCTATATATATATATCTATATATATATGCGATCGCCTTTGATAAACATCTACAAAAAAAATATCTAGATATATCTACACACACTTATATATATATATATATATATATATATATATATATATATACAATACACATACATATTTAAATAGACTTTAACAAAATGAGAAAATGAAATAAATTTAATTCAAAAAGAAATGAGAAAAAAACAAAACAAAAAAACAAATTAATAAAAAAAAAAATTAGTGTAAATAATTTAGTTTTTTTTTCTTCTCTGTTTAACACACACGCACACACACACACACACACACACAAGTTATGGTATAAATTTAAACAACAAAAACAAAAAAAAAAACAGAATGTACAAAAAAGCAAAAACAATTGTTAATAAAAAAACAAAAATGGATTCAAAAAATTATTATTAAAAAAAAGGAAAAAATACCAAGAAAAATTCACAGCAATGTGCATTTAAAAAATTTTACAATTTATCTGCTCCCTTTAAATATATATATATATATATATATAACTATATCTTTAACAATTTAAGATGAAACAATTTCCAAGAAATTACAAAAAAAAAACAATTAAATAAAATAAAAATATATATATATAAAATTTAAATGTACTTAAGTTGCATTTTTTTGGTAAAAATAAAATACAAAAAATTATTATTGAAATATTTTTCAACTTTTTTTTTTCCAGTTACTTTTTACTTACTTTAGCATGCCTTGACATTTTTCTTCAAAATTCTATAAACTTAGTTTGATTTCTATATTATTTTCATACCATTTTTGTACTTCGTTGTGTGCACAACAAAAAAACACAACAACAAAATTTCCAACCAAAATATTTAACAACTTTTTTGGCGTTTTTATTTTGTACTCGTCTAAGGTAAATTTTGAAAAAAAAATATATTTAAAAAATAATTTTTATTTATAATATATATTTACAGCACTAGTTGAAATAATTTCGTGGAGTTTTTGTGTGCAACACTTTTGTGAAGTCAAGAAATTGGTTCATATCATCGAAGAAAAATTCACTTCTCAATTGCCATTTTTTTTTTTTTTTTTTATAACCTATTTCTGTAAGTTCTAATCTCAATATGTGTTGGCATCCAGGCGGTTGTTGTGGTCTTCCTGCATCCATACAATGCACAAACTTTTGCTATAATTCTTGGACAGGATGTCCAACTGGTGTTAGTTGTCGTATGGGCTACTCTCCATGTTGTCCCACATATCAAGGTTGCTGTGGCGGGCCACGTTGCGGTTCATGCTAAAACACTCAAAACGGAACTTAGAAAGATATAAGGTTTCCCCCTCAAAGAATGCCAATCATTTGTAATACATTAATACATTTCCCGGTCTATACTTTTATTTCGAACTTATGTTTTTTGAAATAGTATCAAATAAATAATATTTTGTCTGTCCATATATTATATATGTATATGTTTTACTTGGTGGGGGGGAGGGAGATGCTACTGCACAGCATATTCGTGGCTTGCATTTACAAATTTTCTTCAGCATAGAGCGAAATCTATTGCATGGCAATAATATAGTAATTGTTCAAGCTCAAAGTTAAGCTTAGAAAAAGCTTTAAAATCTGGGAAAAAAATAATTAAAATTTAGTTTACATTAATTAAAAGCTTTGAAATATATTTTCAAATGTTTTTTTATTTTCAAATTGATTTTTGAATAACAAGTTTGTGAAACAAGTTGGCAGCGCCACTACAATCGATTAGCAAAAAAAACCAGATAAATAATAAGAATGTAGTCGCTGTAATCGATATATCGATATTATTTATATACACACATGTGAAACTATCGGAATGGCAATTATCCGCTTACTCCTCACTTAACTGATTTTGTTATTTTTTTTTTGCAGTAAAAAAAAAAAGAAATAAATTTTGTTTTCTTTTTTTTTTGTGGGAACGCATTTTGCTGCCTGCTGCCACACATGGATACGAAGTCCAATGATGACTCTGGTGGCAGTGATTCTCTGGATAAATCAATGCAGAGAAAATGTGTAATGGTTGAAACGACAAGCATAACAACAACAACAACAACATCAGAGCCAGCAACAGAGACAGATAATTGTAGCAGAGATTCCATAGCATTGCATGAACAACAACAGCAGCCGCCGCCGCTGACATCAGGTGAAATAAAAAATTGATATTAAAAGTATTTTGTAATGAAAATTTAACAATATTCAACAGCAACAACAACGGGAACAGGAACATCGAATGCCGCCGCATCGTTTGAAACAAAAGTAAAACTTATAGCGCAGAATTTGAAAGAGACAACGCTGGCAGAAACAACAACAAATACAACGACAACATCAAACGATATTACAACAACAACAACAATAACTACAGCTGTTGATGATGATGATTTTGATGATGATGATGATGATGATGAGAATTTCACAGACGATTGCGATCAACGTGGTAAAAAAGTTCATTTTCATCCAGATGTAAAATCAAATGATGGTGGCAATCGTCTACGAAAAAAGAAAAATAGCCCGCAACATAATAATAATAATAATAATAATAAAAATACAAATCTAAGCTGTGATGGTATGGATATGGATGAAGATGATGCTGATGCTGATGATGCTGGAGGAGGTGGTGGAGGTGCAGGTGATGTTCTTGAACTAGAAGATAATATTGAAGAACCAGATAATGATGATGATGATGATGATGAGGAGTTCAATTTAGCCAAGACAATTGCTGAAGCGGAAGATTACTTAAAGCAACATCCATTAACATTTGTACGGCGATCTGAACAAAATGGCGACGCATTGACGCCTGATAATAATATGCCGCAAACAATTAACGATTGCGATCAAATGGAGCAAAGTATTGAAGATGATGTTGATAGCGAAGAAGAAGAAGATGAAGATTTTTATAAAAAAAGTAAACCAGAAAATGGTATTGAACGTATTCTAGGCAAGGAAACTAAAGCAGGCAAGGTACGTAAACGAAAACACACAAACAAGTCAGCAAACTACAATTGCGAATGATCGACTATATAATACCCGGTATTTTGTTTTATTTTCTGGCAGGTTGAATTTTTATTGCGTTATGAAAATCAAGGCGGTCTATTTTGGGAATCTGAGGAGTATATACAACGTATGTGTCCAACACTTTTAAAGGCATACGAAAAGAATCGTGAACGACGACAACAGCGTTTAGTAAGTAAAAAAAATTTTCATTTATATTTTGTAAAATTTGTTTTAATTCAATTTTGATTATATTTTAGATGCATCACGTCGCTAAACGGCAAAGTCTGCGTCAACGATATACGGATTTCTAGTTTATATCTATATCTAGCTTTTAGGTCTCTTTTTATTTAGGTTCCGCACTTAATTGTAACATTTTTGTAATATTTGAAGTAAATGATTTTTCCATTTGTTGAACATTTTATATTTTTATTCAATTTTTATACCCGGTATCCATTGGTTACTAAGGGTATAATGACAAACTTGACAGCAACAAATTTGTATTTAACGCACATAAAAAATATATTTTTGCTAGGAATCAACAGCTAAATCATGCTCGTCTGTACGTACTAAATGAACCCCTAGAGTTACATATCTGAAGTTTTAAACATTTATAATGTGAGATTTATAATTAAACAATTTGTGAGAATATTGGTGCACAACGGAACGTAAGCATGAAAGTTATGCAGTTTCAATGTTGTTTTTTTGCGTACCGGGTATAATATAACCAGCACACTTGACTGAAGCTTTCTTACTTGTGTTCAGCTGTTGGTGCGAGTAAGCAGCGCATGTATCGATATCTAAAATAAAATCGATCATTGCATTTATTTTTCAAGGAAATGCAAATATTTCTCTAAAATAAAATATAAAAAAATTTATGCATAAATTTTTTTTATATATTTTTACATAAATTTGTTTTAATTGCTGTGCTTTTTTTTTAATTACTATTGCAATTTATTATTTTTTGCCAATCAGCTGTCAACGTAAATTAACTTAGTTATCGATAGTTGCAATGTCTTACATTTTTTTTGTATCGTTTAAGTCTATCGATATAACATCAACAACAATCCTAGAGTTCTAGGTTTGACGGACGGACGGCACTGTGTCTTATAAAATTAATAGTAAAAATAATTAATAGCTGTGTGCGCACACCCGCAATATAAATTGATGTATATGTGTAAGCAATCAAAAAAAAATTAAATTATAATTATAAATAAATTAATAGAAAATCAAAAACGTTAAGAAAAAGAGTTGCATCAGAACAAGAGAAATTTTTTTTGTGCGTGTCATTGTCCGTCATTCTCACTGATTTAAGAGACTTTGTTCGTTGCATGTGTGTGTGTGTGCGTGCGTGTGCGATAAGCAACGGTAAACACAGTTGCCATACTATAAACGATTTATAAAATGCAATAGCAAAAAAAAAAGAAAATAATAGACACAATATTCTCACAGCATTCGTAGTTTTTTTTGTCAAATTTTCATCAATTTCATAGTGCGTCTGTGTGTGTGTGTGTGACGGACAGGTGAAAGTCGCATTTAAGGTAAGGCGTCACAGTCACATTCAGCATAAACTTTTTGCATTTGTATGCATCACTATGTATGTACATACATATCTACATACATATACATATGCAACTATATGTATTTGCTAATAAATTTATTTCTTTTGCAAAAACAAAAAAAAGCAGCAAATAAATCAAAGTATTAATCGATAACCTTGGAAAAATGCAATATATATATAAAAATAGTGTACAATAAAATTTTGTTTATACAAAGTGCAAATAATAAAAAAATAACAGAGGAAATAGTTATACATGTTAGACAATAGACAAAAGAAGTTTAAATATTCTACACACACACGCACGCAGGCACGCTTATCGATGCTGAGGGTTGTAATCGATATATAATATGAGCTTGTTATGATATCGTTAATGCTGCGGCACCGCAAATATGCATTTAGCCTATTTGCTGCTGCCGCATCATTACAAATATTATCAATCAGATAAATATGTGTTGTACACATACACACACACATACATATACATATATTATGTACATATATATATGCATATATGTATGTCTGCTGCTGCTGCTGCTAAGGCGCACTATAAATAGTCGAATTGCTGCTGCTGCTACACGTAGTACAGTGAAAAAGTTTTATTTTTTTTTTGTTATTTCCTCAGAAAATGAGCAATCTCGACTATTAGTGCGTAATTAATTTCAATATATATCACAAAGAAAAATACATAGCGTAGATTTTATTGGATGCTACGCAGCAGCAAAACAATATCATTCATTGTCTCTTCTTCATTTCGTGAACTTGATTGTTGACCGCTGCACGCGTTTTGTATTAAATGCGCCTGACAATTTCCATCGGCAAAATACTCTTGTATGCGCGCTCTCTTTAGCGCCTCGTCCATGCGCGCTTTCGCTCAGCTCGCACTCTCTCTTATATTTATTTCTCTTATGTTTTTCTTTTCATGTCGGCTTTTGCCATTGTTTGTTTGATTGGTTCATTAACCTGGACAAAAAAAAAAAAAGTAGAAGAACTGCGCCACAAATCAAATAAATAAATCTAGAAAAAAAAGTGCAACAACAATAATAACAACAACAGCAGCAACAACAACAATGGTTTGAGATTTAAAGAAAAGGAAAAGCAAAAGTTAGAGCAATAGATAAATTATGCCGAAAGAGGAACCAACAGAAAAGCCAATGGGCGAACATGAAGTAGATGAAGAAGAAGTAGACAACGAACAGCTCAACACTGACGATGCAAACATTGAGCAAAATGAGGAAAATGAGATACAGCCACAACAGCTGCAGACTGAAACAGCATCACAAGATTTTCCTTTAATTGAACTAACCGCCGTTGAGGTAAGTATATATATATATATATAGAAAAATAATCTCAAATTTTTTATTTTTTTTTTAATTTTCATAGATACGTGCACGTCGTCTGCGTACATTGGCGGCTAGAAGCAGCAGTCTACAGAATCCTGTAAATGAAGTGCCAACAGTGGCACAATTAGAGAAACCACAGCGTGTTCAAGCACCAAATAGTGAATCACGTCTTGTACGTGATGCTTTGGCCAGTGCAAGTGCAAGTGCAAGTGCAAGTGCCAATGCCAGTGCCAGTACTAGCAATATGGAGAATAAATCATTTAATGATAAAACAGCACATATCATGGCCAGATATAAATACAAAAACCGATACAGATGTTGAAATGAAATCAATATCATCGACACCCATACAAGATGTTGAAATGTCAAATGTAACTGATATATTTACAACAACAAAACTTGCTGCCTAACAATAAACCAGAGCACAATTCTCAACAGTAATCAACAACAACAGCAACAATAGTATCGGATGATTGTTGCTGTTGTTGTTGATTACTATTGAGAATTGTTTCTGGTTTATTGTTGGCAGCAAGTTTTGTTGTTGTAAATATATCAGTTACATTTGACATTTCAACATCTTGTATGGGTGTCGATGATATTGATTTCATTTCAACATCTGTATCGGTTTTTGTATTTATATCTGGCCATGATATTGCTGCTGTTTTATCATTAAATGATTTATTCTCCATATTGCTAGTACTGGCACTGGCATTGGCACTTGCACTTGCACTGGCCAAAGCATCACGTACAAGACGTGATTCACTATTTGGTGCTTGAACACGCTGTGGTTTCTCTAATTGTGCCACTGTTGGCACTTCATTTACAGGATTCTGTAGACTGCTGCTTCTAGCCGCCAATGTACGCAGACGACGTGCACGTATCTATGAAAATTCAAAAAAAAATAAAAAATTTGAGATTATTTTTATATATATATATATACTTACCTCAACGGCGGTTAGTTCAATTAAAGGAAAATCTTGTGATGCTGTTTCAGTCTGCAGCTGTTGTGGCTGTATCTCATTTTCCTCATTTTGCTCAATGTTTGCATCGTCAGTGTTGAGCTGTTCGTTGTCTACTTCTTCTTCATCTACTTCATGTTCGCCCATTGGCTTTTCTGTTGGTTCCTCTTTCGGCATAATTTATCTATTGCTCTAACTTTTGCTTTTCCTTTTCTTTAAATCTCAAAAAATTGTTGTTGTTGCTGCTGTTGTTGTTATTATTGTTGTTGCACTTTTTTTTCTAGATTTATTTATTTGATTTGTGGCGCAGTTCTTCTACTTTTTTTTTTTTTGTCCAGGTTAATGAACCAATCAAACAAACAATGGCAAAAGCCGACATGAAAAGAAAAACATAAGAGAAATAAATATAAGAGAGAGTGCGAGCGAGCGAAAGCGCGCATGGATGAGGCGCTAAAGAGAGCGCGCATACAAGAGTATTTTGCCGATGGAAATTGTCAGGCGCATTTAATACAAAACGCGTGCAGCGGTCAACAATCAAGTTCACGAAATGAAGAAGAGACAATGAATGATATTGTTTTGCTGCTGCGTAGCATCCAATAAAATCTACGCTATGTATTTTTCTTTGTGATATATATTGAAATTAACTACGCACTAACAGTCGAGATTGCTCATTTTCTGAGGAAATAACAAAAAAAAAAAAATAAAACTATTTCACTGTACTACGTGTAGCAGACGTAGCAGCAGCAGCAGCAGCAATTCGACTATTTATAGTGCGCCTTAGCAGCAGCAGCAGCAGACATACATATATGCATATATATATGTACATAATATATGTATATGCATGTGTGTGTGTATGTGTACAACACATATTTATCTGATTGATAATATTTGTAATGATGCGGCAGCAGCAAATAGGCTAAATGCATATTTGCGGTGCAGCAGCATTAACGATATCATAACAAGCTCATATTATATATCGATTACAACCCTCAGCATCGATAAGCGTGCCTGCGTGCGTACGTGTGTGTGTGTGTGTGTGTAGAATATTTAAACTTCTTTTGTCTATTGTCTAACATGTATAACTATTTCCTGTTATTTTTTTATTATTTGCACTTTGTATAAACAAAATTTTATTGTACATTATTTTTATATATATATTGCATTTTTCAAGGTTATCGATTAATACTTTGATTTATTTGCTGCTTTTTTTTCTTTTTGCAAAAGAAATAAATTTATTAGCAAATACATATAGATGCATATATATATGTATGTACATATGTATGTACATACATAGTGATGCATACAAATGCAAAAAGTTTATGCTGAATGTGACTGTGACGCCTTACCTTAAATGCGACTTTCACCTGTCCGTCACACACACACACAAACACAGACGCACTATGAAATTGATGAAAATTTGACAAAAAAAAACTACGAATGCTGCAAGAATATTGTGTCTATTATTATTATTTTTTTTTTTGGCTATTGCATTTTATAAATCGTTTATAGTATGGCAACTGTGTTTACCGTTGCTTATCGCACACACGCACGCACACACACACACACATACAACGAACAAAGTCTCTTAAATCAGTGAGAATGACGGACAATGACACGCACAAAAAAAATTTCTCTTGTTCTGATGCAACTCTTTTTCTTAACGTTTTTGATTTTCTATTAATTTATTTATAATTATTATTTAATTTTTTTTTGACTGCTTACACATATACATCAATTTATATTGCGGGTGTGCGCACACAGCTATTAATTATTTCTACTATTAATTTTATAAGACACAGTGCCGTCCGTCCGTCAAACCTAGAACTCTAGGATTGTTGTTGATGTTATATCGATAGACTTAAACGATACAAAAAAAATGTAAGACATTTGCAACTATCGATAATTAAGTTACTTTACGTTGACAGCTGATTGGCAAAAAATAATAAATTGCAATAGTAATTAAAACAAAAAAGCACAGCAATTAAAACAAATTTATGTAAAAATATAAAAAAAAATTTATGCATATATTTTACTTTGCGAAATACTTGCATTTCCTTAAAAAAAATGCAATGATCGATTTTATTTTCGATATCGATACATACGCTGCTTACTCTCACTAACAGCTGAAAACAAGTAAGAAAGCTTCAGTCAAGTGTGCTGGCTATATTATACCCGGTACGAAAAAAAACATTGAAACTGCATAACTTTCATGCTTACGTTCCGATGTGCACCGATATTCTCACAAATTGTTTAATTATCAATCTCACATTATAAATATGCTAAATTTCAGATATGTAACTCTAGGGGTTCATTTAGTCCGTACAGACGAGCATGATCTAGCTGTTAATTCTGAGCAAAAATATATTTTTTATGGGCGTTACATACAAATTTGTTGCTGTCAAACTTGTCATTATACCCTTAGTACACAATGGATGCCGGGTATAAAAATTGAATAAAAATATAAAATGTTCAACAAATGGAAAAATCATTTACTTCAAATATTACAAAAATGTTACAATTAAGTGCGGAACCTAAATAAAAAGAGACCTAAAAGCTAGATATAGATATAAACTAGAAATCCGTATATCGTTGACGCAGACTTTGCCGTTTAGCGACGTGATGCATCTAAAATATAATAAAAATTGAATTAAAACAAATTTTACAAAATATAAATGAAAAATTTTTTTTACTTACTAGACGCTGTTGTCGTCGTTCACGATTCTTTTCGTATGCCTTTAAAAGTGTTGGACACATACGTTGTATATACTCCTCAGATTCCCAAAATAGACCGCCTTGATTTTCATAACGCAATAAAAATTCAACCTGCCAGAAAATAAAACAGAATACCGGGTATTATATAGTCGATCATTCGCAATTGTAGTTCGCCGACTTGTTTGTGTGTTTTCGTTCACCGTACCTTGCCTGCTTTAGTTTCCTTGCCTACAACAACGTTCAATACCATTTTCTGGTTTACTTTTTTTATAAAAATCTTCATCTTTTTCTCGCTATCAACATCATCTTCAATACTTTGCTCCATTTGATCGCAATCGTTAATTGTTTGCGGCATATTATTATCAGGCGTCAATGCGTCGCCATTTTGTTCAGATCGCCGTACAAATGTTAATGGATGTTGCTTTAAGTAATCTTCCGCTTCAGCAATTGTCTTGGCTAAATTGAACTCCTCATCATCATCATCATCATCATTATCTGGTTCTTCAATATTATCTTCTAGTTCAAGAACATCACCTGCACCTCCACCACCTCCTCCAGCATCATCAGCATCAGCATCATCTTCATCCATATCCATACCATCACAGCTTAGATTTGTATTTTTATTATTATTATTATTATTATTATGTTGCGGGCTATTTTTCTTTTTTCGTAGACGATTGCCACCATCATTTGATTTTACATCTGGATGAAAATGAACTTTTTTACCACGTTGATCGCAATCGTCTGTGAAATTCTCATCATCATCATCATCATCATCAAAATCATCATCATCAACAGCTGTAGTTATTGTTGTTGTTGTTGTAATATCGTTTGATGTTGTCGTTGTATTTGTTGTTGTTTCTGCCAGCGTTGTCTCTTTCAAATTCTGCGCTATAAGTTTTACTTTTGTTTCAAACGATGCAGCGGCATTCGATGTTCCTGTTCCCGTTGTTGTTGCTGTTTGAATATTGTTAAATTTTCATTACAAAATACTTTTAATATCAATTTTTTATTTCACCTGATGTCAGCGGCGGCGGCTGCTGTTGTTGTTCATGCAATGCTATGGAATCTCTGCTACAATTATCTGTCTCTGTTGCTGGCTCTGATGTTGTTGTTGTCTTGCTTGCTCTTATGCTTGTCGTTTTCAACCATTACACATTTTCTCTGCATTGATTTATCCAGAGAATCACTGCCACCAGAGTCATCATTGGACTTCGTATCCATGTGTGGCAGCAGGCAGCAAAATGCGTTCCCACAAAAAAAAAAGAAAACAAAATTTATTTCTTTTTTTTTTTACTGCAAAAAAAAAATAACAAAATCAGTTAAGTGAGGAGTAAGCGGATAATTGCCATTCCGATAGTTTCACATGTGTGTATATAAATAATATCGATATATCGATTACGGCGACTACATTCTTATTATTTATCTGTTTTTTTTGCTAATCGATTGTAGTGGCGCTGCCAACTTGTTTCACAAACTTATTCAAAAATCAATTTGAAAATAAAAAAATATTTGAAAATATATTTTGAAGCTTTTAATTAATGTAAACTAAATTTTAATTATTTTTTCCCCAGATTTTAAAGCTTTTTCTAAGCTTAACTTTAAGCTTGAACAATTACTATAATATTGCCATGCAATAGATTTCGCTCTATGCTGAAGAAAATTTGTAAAGTAAGCCACGAATATGCTAAGCAGTAGCATCTCCCTCCCCCCCACAAAGTAAAAAAAATACATATATAATATATGGACAGACAAAATATTATTTATTTGATACTATTTCAAAAAACATAAGTTCGAAATAAAAGTATAGACCGGGAAATGTATTAATGTATTACAAATGATTGGCATTCTTTGAGGGGGAAACCTTATATCTTTCTAAGTTCCGTTTTGAGTGTTTTAGCATGAACCGCAACGTGGCCCGCCACAGCAACCTTGATATGTGGGACAACATGGAGAGTAGCCCATACGACAACTAACACCAGTTGGACATCCTGTCCAAGAATTATAGCAAAAGTTTGTGCATTGTATGGATGCAGGAAGACCACAACAACCGCCTGGATGCCAACACATATTGAGATTGGAACTTACAGAAATAGGTTATAAAAAAAAAAAAAAAAAATGGCAATTGAGAAGTGAATTTTTCTTCGATGATATGAACCAATTTCTTGACTTCGCAAACGTGTTGCACACAAAAACTCCACGAAATTATTTCAACTAGTGCTGTAAATATAAATATAAATAACAATTTTTTAAATATATTTTTTTTAAAAATTTACCTTAGACGAGTATAAAAAAAAAACGCCAAAAAAGTTGTTAAATATTTTGGTTGGAAATTTTGTTTTTGTGTTTTTTTGTTGTGCACACAACGAAGTACAAAAATGGTATGAAAATTATATGAAAATCAAATTATGTCTATAGAATTTTGAAGAAAAATGTCAAGGCATGCTAAAGTAAGTAAAAAGTAACTGGGAAAAAAAAAGTTGAAAAATATTTCAATAATAATTTTTTTGTATTTTATTTTTACCAAAAAAATGCAACTTAAGTACATTTAAATTTTATATATATATTTTTTTTATTTTTTATTTAATTGTTTTTTTTTTTGTAATTTCTTGGAAATTGTTTCATCTTAAATTGTTAAAGATATAGTTATATATATATATATATATATATTTATATATAGTTAAAGGGAGCAGATAAATTGTAAAATTTTTTAAATGCACATTGCTGTGAATTTTTCTTGGTTTTCCTTTTTTTAATAATTATTTGAATCCATTTTTGTTTTTTTTATTAACAATTGTTTTTGCTTTTTTGTACATTCTGTTTTTTTTTTTTGTTGTTTAAATTTATACCATAACTTGTGTGTATGTGTGTGTGTGTGCGTATGTGTTAAACAGAGAAGAAAAGAAAACTAAATTATTTACACTAATTTCTTTTTTTATTAATTTGTTTTTTTGTTTTTGTTTTTTTTTTCTCATTTCTTTTTTGAATTAAATTTATTTCATTTTCTCATTTTGTTAAAGTCTATTTAAATATGTATGTGTATTGTATATATATATATATATATATATGTGTGTGTGTGTGTAGATATATCTAGATATTTTTTTTGTAGATGTTTATCAAAGGCGATCGCATATATATATAGATATATATATATATAGATTTATATATATATATTTATTTCATTTTCATTTTATTGCTATATTCAAATAAGTTTTCTGTATAATTTTCACTGTATTTTTATTTTTATTTTTGTTTTTTCTTTCTTATTTTGCTGCTTGTTTCTTTTATTGTTGAAATGTTTTTGTTTTTTTTTTATTTTTTGTTTACATTTGTTTGTTTGTTTTTATGTTGCTTTAAATGTTTGCTTTAAACTATTTAAATATGGC
Source organism: Zaprionus obscuricornis (assembly GCA_037044475.1). NCBI lineage: Eukaryota > Metazoa > Arthropoda > Insecta > Diptera > Drosophilidae > Zaprionus > Zaprionus obscuricornis. Next base: position 46,659 of record JBAMBR010006246.1, on the reverse strand, counting down.
CCCGCTATTCCACATGTGTTTTTTTTTTTTATATTTTAATTTTAATTTTTTTTTTTTTCATTTGCTTAAAGTTTAGTGATAACGCTTGTTCTTGTTGTTTCTTGTTGTGCTTTGACACATTGCTTGCTAATAAAAACTGTGCTAGGAAAATAATAAACAAAAATAAACAAAAGAAAATAGAAATCAAAGCATGAAAATAAAATTATTAACTAAAATTACTAAAAGAAAAAAAAAATGTTTAAGTTTTTCTTCTTTTTTTATACTTATTTAATTTTAAAACGTTGTGCTACATAATTTTTTTTTTCTTTTTTTTTTTTGTTTGTTTGTTGTACAAAATCAAATATTGCAAATATTGCAAAAAAAAAATTGAACATTTTTTATTATTATTAATTATTATTATTATTAATTATTATTATTATTAATTATTATTATTATTAATATTATTATTATTATAGTGTATAAGATATTCGGTATTCAGTAATTTCTATTATTATTTAAACATTTTTGCCATATTATTATTATTATTATTATTTTTAATTTTCATTTTTCTTTTGATTTTTTTATCAATTTAAATTTATTTATAACTAATTTTATTTATTGCATGATATTAATATTTTTTTTTTACTTTTTCTTTTTTGTTGTTAATTTTTTTTGCTGTTAATTAAGCTTAATTTTCATATATATTTCTTTAATTATTTATGTTTTTGTTTTTCATATTTTTTACAATAATCAATAATCACAGTTCCCATTTATAAAAACAAATTTGCTTGAAGACAAAATTTTGAATTTGCTTTTTTTTTCTCTCATTTTCTCATTTTCATTTTCATTTTTTTTTTTAGATTTTTCGTTTTTGATTTTTGTTAAATTTTTTGATTTATTTCTTGGTGTGTTTTTGTTGTTGTTTTTATATATTTATATATGCATATAAAAAACATTTTTTTTTAATTTTATTTTATATATATTTATATTATATATATTTGTATAATTTATTTTAGTTTTAACAGATACTTTGCACCGCTTTCTAATTTATTTGAAGTTGAAAACAAAAATTGAAATTAAATTAAAAATAGAATAAAAAAAATAAATTTTTTTTTTTTGTTTTTTTTTTTTGTTCAAAAATTAAAGTGCAAAGTAATATCATAGCATTATATTAGCTATGTCTATTAAATATTTAGTATATAGTTTTTTTTTTTTTTTTTTTTTGCATACAAAAAATTCAAAAGTGCAGGAACATGTTCCAACTGTTACTTTCGCTGTTGCTGTCACTGTCTGTCTGTCTGTCGTCTTTGTTTTGTGTTAGTAAACAAATTATAAATAATAAATTTTTGCTTATATAACTAAAACTTCATACTAATATTATATAGTATATAAAACTAGAACAAATCAAAAGCAACAACAAATAAAAAAAAAACGAAGAAAAATAAAAATAAAAATAAAATTAACAAAAATATTATGATAAAAAAATATTATTAAAATTTAAATTACAATTATAATTGTATGTGTGTGTGTTGTGTGTGTTAAAGGACCACGCCTACTTTCTGTATATGACTTTGCCCGTTTTAGCATTGACCAGTATCATTTTATCATTTGTTGCTTCAATTCCTGTTGCTGCTGTTGCTGTCGCTGCTGTTGTTGCTGTCGCTGCTGCTGTTGCTGCTGTGTTATTGCCACGCAAGCTGCGACGTCGCAAACGATCTGATATATTTTCACTGCGCTGTTGCTGCACATTATCCTCCACATCATTAACAGCTGCTGCTGATGGCTTAACGCTAAGTTCACCATCATTTTTATAGAGTATAAGTTTTGTGCATGATTTTTTTAGCTGTTGTTGCTCTGTGCTGCAATTATGTTTCATTTGTTGCTCATCTTCTGCTTCTTGCTGCACATTGGCATTGATAACATTATCTTGATTATTATTATTCTCTGTCTGTTTATTATTATTATTTTCACTATCAGCGGCAGCAAGTTCTTCTGCTTTATCATCGGTTTGTTCAACACTGATCTCTAACTTATCGTAGCATGTATAAAATTCAACATTTTTATGTTTCTCATTAAAATTGAAATGTACGGCCGTATGTTGCTCGAGTTCCGTCTCATCATTTGTATTATAATCACAATGTGCACATTGTTGTGAATCGGCGGCAGCTGCTTGTATGCAAGCATGTTTTAATAGATGTTGTTGCAAGTTTGTATCATCTTGTGTTTCATATGGACAATGTTGACAATGTTGTTGTTGTTGTTGTTGCATGCTTGACTCTGTTGTGGCATGTTGTTGCATATCTAATGAACCAGCTTCACTGCTAGCATCAGCTGCTAAATCGCTGGTAGCCACCGATGCGCTTGTTGATGGCGTTGAACTGCTTTGACGTTCTTCCTCTTCCTCATCATCATCATCATCATCATCTTCGTTAGCCTCCAGTTGTTGCTGCCCCTGTACTTGCTGCATTTGCTTAGTGTTGCCACCAGATTCTAATTGTTTCTTCAACAGCGAACTGCTGCCATCATAATTACTTGTTGAACTAACAGCAGCTGCAGCTGCAGCAGCAGTTTGTCGCAACAGTTGCAGGCCAAGCTCATTTTGCACAACCCAAATAGTTTCAGGTCCTGTAATTTGTAATAATTTTGGTGCTGGATATAAAATATCTTCTTTACAATTTCTATATAATTCTTCACATTTCTCCTGATAGTGTGACATATGCACAGCGCGATGTAGTTGCAACAAAGTTTCAGCACCAGCACGATACTCACAATAGTCACAAATATGTGCAGCAGCAGTATCATCGGCATCATCTGTTGCTGCTGCTGTTGCATGTGCTGCTAAATGTTGTTCAAGTTGCAATTTAACATTACGTTCATCATGATGCTTCTGTGCAAATCTTGCTGGACAACGTGGACAATAACTGATGAGTTTATATTGATATTCGGGTGGCAATTGTTGTGCATTTATTTCAGCAGTTGCAGCATCTTCTGCCAATTGCAATTGACTTAAATCAATGGCCAGCGGTGTTGTTGCTGGCAATTGTTGTTGCTGTTGTTGCTGCTGTTGTTGCAGCTGTTTAGCTGCTGCTAATTGCAAGGCAACACTAAAATCAAGACTCAATGTATTGCTACCAGCAGCGGCTGCAGCTGCAGCTGCTACTGTTGCTGCTGCTGCTACTGTTGCAGCACCAAGTTGTTGCTGATGTACATTACGCATATGTCCGCTTAAATGTTGCTTCTTTGCGCAAACAAATGTACAAAGTTGACATTCATATTGCGTTGGTTTATGCAATGATACATGATAATTCATCTGTGATTTACTTTCAGATATGTAAGGACATACAGGACATTTTTGTTGTTTACTTTTTGCATTATTGTTGCTGATGCTACTGTTGCTGTTGCTGTTGTTGCTGTTACTGTTGCCAATAAGTTGATCTTGTAAATTGTTGCTGTTGCTGTTGCTGGCGGGCAGACGTGTAATTTCAATTTGATCATTTTGCTGCAATTGTAGCAATTCTTCAGCATTTGTGCCACTTGCCACAGCACTAACGGCTTTACATGCTGCTGCCCAATATGCAGCCGCTGCTTGTAAATCTTGCTGTGTATTTGCTGCATTTACAACAGCAGCAGCATTTGCTGATAATGGTGAATGAAATAGTTGCTCTAATTGTAAGCTGCTTAAAATTGTTGTATTATTATTATTATTGTTGTTGTTGTTGTTGTTGCTCGTTGACTTGTTGTTGTTGCTTATGCTGCTTATGTGAGATTCATTGCTGGCACCGACACCCTGTGGACGGTAAATTGGCGGCGTATTGTGGCCAATGTTATTGCTGTTGCTGCCGCTGTTGTTGTTGTTGTTGTTGTTGCTGCTGCTGTTACGCTCAAGGGTCTCGATCCGAATATCCCCGGAATGCTTTAAGCGACAGTGCCGCTGTTATATTCAAGCAGAAAAAGAGAGTGAAAAAAAAAAAACGAAAAGAGAAAAGAGAAAAAGAGAAATAAAAGTTAAGTTTAGTATGTTGTCTCACTCTTTCACATTTACTTTGTGTTTTATATTATGTATGTATGTATGTGTATGTGTATGTGTATGTGTGTGTGTGTGTGTGTGTGATTATTAAGATAGAATATCACCCGAAACCGTATGAACTTTAAATTTCCCCTCTCTTTGGAATTGAGTTTAAGCGGAGGGGGGGGGGGGGGTTGATATGGAGTTTGGAGTTACTAATATATGCAATGGATTCATAAATGAGTTGAAACGTTCGAGCGTAAATGTGTTTTTTTTTTTGTTTTATTTTTTTATTTTTCGATTAGTTTCGAAGGCAAGCAAAACTTTCACCAAAAATGATTTTTTTTTTTACTTAAAATTAAAACGTAAATTATTATCATAATCAATAAGCAAAAAATACCAGACACCACACACATTTAAAACATTTATATTAAGAATTTGATGTACAAAGAAGAAGTAGAAAAAAAAAAAAACAAAAAAAAAAAATAATAATAAATGATGTAACAAAACAAAATTTATATTGCATATTTACCAGCTTTTGAGGGGAGGAAGAGGAGAGACTACAGACAAAATAATATGATAAGCCTAGAAAATATATGTGAATGACAATTTGAAGGAGGACATTTTCGGTTTGTGTTTTTCTTTTTCGCTAGTTAAACTAATGCGTCATAAAAACGCCTGCAAATTTCACGCACACTCAAGCATAGCTCACAAGCAACTGTTCTTTGTTTTAATGCAATGCAAGGCTGCAAGCAAAGAAAAAAAAATAAAGCACAGACACACATTCGCTCTCTTGATCTTGCTCTCACGCAAAGCAAATGCACAGCTGTTCCTTGTTGTTGACTCTGCCTGACGCTCACGCTCTCTTACTTTTTGCTTTGCAAAGTCAAGCTCAACTGTTCAATGCAAGCTGCGCGCACTGGCGCTCGATCTCTTTCACTTACACAGCAGCAGCACAGCTGTTGTTCGCAGCCAAAAGTGTTCCTTGCTGTGCAAGCCTATGCGTTGCGCACAGAGAGAGAGAGCAGCAAGCACAATGCTTACGCTGTGTGTAGAATGTACAGCGCTGTGTAAGACTTTGCTTAAATTTGTTTTTATGCTTTTACGAAACAGTTACTTTTGCACTTTTTGCTTTATCTACATTTGCGTTGGCTAACAGTTTGTCTCAGCTGTTTACGTACAGTATACTATTATTTGGTGAATTTTTTGCAGCTAGCGTTTTGTTTTTTTTTTTGCTTTTAGGACTAATTTCATTTCGTTTTCGATTTCGTTATCAATTTCGTTTCGTTTCGTTTGGTTTGAATTTTTTTGGGACAAAACACAAACTGTAAAATGCAATTAAAAGAAATACCTGAATCACATGCTTCCAATTTGACACCTGATGACAATGTCCACAACGATATGGTGATGGATCTCGTCGATCCACGTCGTTCATTGTTAATAGATTTGGACTACCTGGACTATGGCTATGTAAACGTGTCGTCGTTTGACCAATGGTTATCGCCTGTGGCATCATATTGTATATGACGGACGACGATAATGATGGCGGCGACGAGTGCGGCGATGATGCTGCAGATGCCTGCGATGCTGATGATGACGTTGATGATCTTGATGCCGATACCGATAGCAACAACGATGACGACGACGACGACGAAGATGACAACGACGACGATAACGATAACGACGAAGCTGACGCTGACGACGACGACGACGATGACAACGACGACATGGACTTGGACGTGGACGTGGAAGTGGCTGGCATGGTTTTAAGATTAGTAGTAGTAGTAGTAGTAGTTGAAGTTGTCTGTACGGTATGACATGATAATAAGTTACCATCACCGTTAATATATTGATTATGTTTATGATTATTATGATCATGATGATGATGACTGTTCTCAGTATTAAAATTTGTTGTTGTGCTGTTATTGTTATGACTATGACTATTACTATGGCCCAAAATTGTTGTTGTTGTTGTTGTTGTATTATGATTTAAAGATAATTTAGCACCAGTTGAAATAGTAGTAGTAGTAGTAGTAGGAATAGAAATAGTAGTAGTAGGAATAGTTGGATTTGTGGTAGTTACTGGCATAGGCGATGTTTTTGTGCTATTTATTGTAGTTGTTGTTGTTGTTGTTGTTGTTGGTGTATTGGATGATGCGACACTTGACGACAACGACAATGACATCTTATTCTGATGACCAGCCGCATCCAGTCGATGTCTGTGTCCAACATTTGTGCCCATTGTAGTAACCATAACCGTATTATAACTGTTAGCACTATGATTAACATTTGCACCGGCACCAGCACCAGCACCATAACCCTGACGTGTACGTGGTGATGTTAATAGATCTTGTAATGATCTTGTTGTTGTTGTTGTTGCTGTGCTACTGGTGATTGTAGGCGACGTCAGACAGTCGGCACTTGCCTCATTTTGACTCGCTTTCTGCTCACCATGCTCTAATATGGAGGCGGCATTGGTTTTTATTGTTGTTGATTTTGTTGTTGCACTATTCATGTTGTTGTTGCCACCACTTGTTGAACATTTACCGCTACCAGCTAATGCCAATGCCAGACCACTCAATGCACTGGCACCAGCTGATGTTGGCGAATGTTGCGCCTCTTGTATGGCACGTTGCAATAAACCAGCTGAGATTAGGGAATGTTGCTGTCCATTGCCGGACGTTGATGTGTTACCACTGCCAGCACCAACACCACCACCACCACCTGGTGATGGCTGTGATAGACACATGGCAGCAAACACTTTATTCATATAATGCTGTTGATTCGAGCTAACGGAGACTTGCAACGGTGATGTACTGCTGCCCGATGATGATGATGATGACTTCGGGAAGCTAAACTCTTGATAATGTATCTTAACATGCGCCAAGACAGCATCGCGATTGTGATGTCTAAAAAAAATAATATTGCATAAGATTAGATAAAGTTTCTAGTTATAACTTGTCAAACTTACCGGAAATTGCATTTACGGCATCTGTAGAAAGTTTTCTTTTCGCTGCCTTCCTGATGTACTTCAGTGATCAGATCATCACTTGGTTTACCTGGCGGCGATTGATTTGAACGTTTCACTGGCGATATAGTCACCGATGGTGTTATCATTGTTGATTGATGCTGTTCCTGTTGCTGCTGTTGTTGTTGTTGTTGTTCCATTTGCTGTTGATGCTGTTGCTTAGCCATCGCTGCATTCATCATAGTCGCCAATAATGGCAAACGTATTAGATTATCCGCCAATTGTTGTGTATCATCCAAAGTTGTCTGATTATTTTTATTGGCTGATATTGGTTCCAAGGAGACATCATGACCAGCTGTTCCTTGTGCCTTTTGATAATCCTTAAGAAAAGCCAAAGATGCTACCTGATTTGGTGTCATTTCACCCGATTTCATAAGCTTAGGATCACCATCTTCTTCGGTGACTTTCATCAATGTTATATACTTATTATACTTGGTATAATTACGACGTCCCGTCTCATCATTCATTAGCACTTTGGCTGTCTTATGTGATGGATCACGTATAGTCTTTAGCCTAATATGTTTGGTAATATCCCAACGCCAATTGGAACGATATGAGCATAGGGAACATTCAAATGGTTTCTTATTTAGATGACCAACAATATGAACATGGAAACGTGATGCTGTTGATGCCCAGAAGCTGCAATGTGGACACTTGTAGACTTTCTTCAATGATGAATTAGCTGCTTCTTCTTCGGGTGTCATCTTTTTGGTTACCTGCAGTGCATGAGAGAGTCAAATTTCATTTTGACGCATTTCGTGGTGCATTGTGCTGTTGTTGTGAGTGTGTGTTAGGCAGTAAGGTAGAAAAATAGAGAGTAAGGGGTTTGGGGGTAGGGTGGTAGAATGGTAGGGTGGTAGAATGGTAGGGTGGTAGGGAGATGGGGTGGTAGGGAGGTAGGGTGGTAGGGAGGCAGGGTGGTAGGGTGGTATGGTGGTAGGGTGGTAGGATGGTAGGGAGGTAGGGTGGTAGAGTGGTAGGGTGGTAGAGTGGTAGGGTGGTAGGGAGGTAGGGAGGTAGGGTGGTAGGGTGGTAGGGTGGTAGGGAGGTAGGGTGGTAGGGTGGTAGGGTGGTAGGATGGTAGGGAGGTACGGTGGTAGAGTGGTAGGGTGGTAGGATTTCAGTTACTTGGGTGGTAAGGTGGTAGGATGATAGGGAGGTTAGGACGTTGGGAGTAGGGTAATAAGGTGGTAGATCGGTTGGAAGTAAATAGTAGGAAGTATCAGTGTTAGTTGTGTTAGTGGTGGAAAATTCATTCATTTTTTGCACTTACCTCACCATAGCCAGGCGCTGTCTCAACGCCATAATAACTATTCTCTTCATTGTTTGGTGGCAAATGATGATGTCCGACGCTGCCACTGGTTGATTTGGTTAACAAACTTGCCTGTTTATCCTGTTGGACTACAGCAGCAGCAATTTCCTTTGCTGCCTTATTCCAAATGCAAACACGTTGCTGTTGCACTGCCGCCTGTTGTTGTAATGCCTGTGCATCTGTACGTCTTTCGCTACTTTCACCCGAATTTGAATCATACATTTCATTGGCACAACGTATTGCTTCAGCGCATTGTGATAAATGATGTAATAAATCTGTTGATGATTTGCAACGATGACGACAATGCTGACAACGTGTTGAACCTGAAACACTTAAATTTAAAGCTGAATGTGATTGATGATCATCATCATCTTCATCGATTTCCAAACGATCATCGGCATCATCAGCATCATGCAAGGCAGCATCATCATCATCATGTATAACAACAGCCGATGATTGACATGTTTTACCATGTATTATCGATTCCGATAAACATTTGGCCACATAGCCACATTGACAGATAAGATTATCAAGTTGTGCGCCCGTTTTTAACTTATCAAAGAAGGAGCCGCCCTTTTTGGCAAGCAGGCTACGTGATGAGGCTTGCGAGGTGACCGTTGTAGCTGGTGATAATTGTGGAATATCAGATTTATCCAATATTTCGGTAATTTGTTTCTCATTAAAGAACATTGAGGCAATATCACTCAATGAACTGCGTGAAGCATTTGTATCCTTGGAAAGATTTAATATGCTACAAAAAGAAAAGAGAAAATTTTATTTAGTAAAATTTTTTATAAATTTGTTGTATGATTTTTAGGTAAACTTACTCCTTGGAAGTTTTGGTAATTGGTATTAGATTTGGCAACGGACGTTTAGCACGTTGCGGTGTAGCAGTACCCACACTTGATGTATCCGATGAGCAGCCACCCTTTTGTGATAGATCGGTTGGTTCTTCATATTCATCAAATTTCGTACGTTTACCATAATGTTCTTCCGCTCCGCTTAAATCACCAGCAACATCAGCATCAACATCAGCATCAACATCAGCATCAACATCAGCATCAGCTTCGGCATCAGCATCAAGATCAAGATCATCATCCAATAAATTATTATTATTATATTGATATTCAAGTTCAGCAGAATCACTTAGGAAATCATCACACATTTCACTGGCGCCAACTTTATTTTGTCGTCGTGGCCAAATTGAACCAGCATTACCTACTGGTGGCACATGATGATTCATTTCATGCACAGTCAATGATTGTTTAATATCCGCCGTAAAATCACATGCGGCACATTTAAAAGCGCCAGCACCACCATGATTTTTCATATGTCTATCAAGATTCCATTTGTAGGGCGTACGAAAATCACAAGTGACACACTTAATCATTGGCATCGAATGATACTTGACATGCTTGCTGAAACGTGCCTTAATGTGCGTCACATAGCTGCACTTGTCGCAACGGAAAAACTTTGTCTTCCCATGCTCATCCAATTCGTGGGCCCGCAATTGTGTTCGATATAGTGTCGTAAATTCACATGCGCTACATTTCAATAAACGATTTTGTGGTTCTTCACCAGCTATTGATATTCCTGCTCCTGTTACAGCTGCTAAGCCAGCTGTTCCTGGTGGTGTTGCTGAACCACTGGGTGATGGTGTTGGTGGCTCTGCTGCTGGTGATGATTGACGGTCAAAACTTTCACGTACATCCAAATCACGCAACGTTGCCTGCAATTGTCTTTCATAGTTGGTCACCAATTGATGTTCACGTTGTTGCAACTCTTCACGTTGCCGCTGATTGTATGCTTCAATGTCACGTTGCAATTTTTGCTCTTGCAATTGTAATTCACGTTTCACTTGCTCCAATGTTGGCATATCTGGCACTGAAACACTTAACGTTTGCCCACCAATAACACCAACACTTTCCTCAAGTCGTCGCTTACGTGCCTCACGACTCATGCCACGTTTACCACGTGCCTGTCCATGACCACTGGGTATACCATCAGTGCAGCCATGCACCATTTTCATATGTCGCACTAACTTCTGAAAATGTCGGGATGCATATAAACATAATTTACACTTGTTGATAACAATCTTTTCACCGTGCACATCGCGTAGATGTGTTAAATGATAGCGAGGATTTTGTGTGAAATATGCGCAATGATTGCAACTATAATTTCGTTTTATTTTACATTGTGGTAAACCTTCTTCCTTTGCATCTAAGGATAATGCAACATGTTGCTGCTGTTGTTGCTGTTGCTGTTGTTGTTGTACACTGTTAACGACAGCAGCAACTGCTGCTGCTTGTTGTTGCTGTTGTTGTTGCTGCTGTTGTTGCTGCTGTTGCTGTAACAATTGTTGCAGACGAAACCTTTCAAGTTGCTGTTCCAATGCACTAGAAACTGGCGGTGAACTATTCGATGAGCCACTAACTAAAGTTGGCGATGTGTTATTGTTGTTGTTGTTATTATGATTTTGTTCCATATAAAGTTGATTACCACTAACAACGCTGCGCACTATTAATGTATCGCCAGAGCGTTGCACCATCGATGGCAGATCCATGACTAAAAGCGCCTTTATATCTATTGCGCTCTATATGATGAATTATTATTATACTTTGGGGTGACTATTGTCACTTTGCTCTAATGTAACTGTAAAGATAAGAAAGAGATAGATATACATTAGAGTTTGAAGTGCTAAAGATCAAAGCATATTTAATTAAACAGCGCGCACTGTAAATGCAATGTTAAGAGCAAAGACTCTTAATTATCTTAAGTGTTAAATGTTAGCTGCAGGCACGACTGCGCTGCAGGCGCCACTGTAAGAGTGCAAATTAGGCAACTGTGCAAATTAAAGAGAGCGCTGAATTATGCTAGCTGCTGCGCTGCATGGGTAACTGCGCTGCCTTAACGAAAGTTTCTTTCTCTTTCGATCACATTCCTATTGTAAACAAAATTAAAGAGAGCGCAGGCTATGCTATGCTAGCTGCAGCCTGCAGGCGTTACTGCCTGAACGTAAATTTCTTTCTCTTTTTATCGTGGCGTTAGCTTAGTAAACAAAATTAAAGAGAGCGCAGGCTATGTCAGCCTGCAGGTGCCGCTGCCTGACAAAAAAGTTATTTCTCTTTCGATCACATTCCTTTTGAAACATTTGCGTCGCTTGCCGTGCTAACTGCCTGAGCAACTGCGCTGCAGGCGTCGCAGTCAGAGCGAAAGTTTAAAGAGAGCGCATGCTGTGCTATGCTAGCTGCCTTAGCTGCAGGTTTCTTTCTCTTACTTTCGATCAGATTCAATTAAATGAAAAACAGCAAATCAAAAGAGCAAAGTGTTTGCAAAATCACGCAAATGTCAACAAAAAGTGTGCATCGTTTAGCAAGTAAACAAAATAATGTTTAAAGAGAGCAAATTAGGCAAAAGGAAGAAAAAATAAGAAGAAGATGAAGATGGAATAAACAAACGACAAGTGCTGAAAATCATTTGGTGCCGAGATCTCATTACATACAAACGCACGCACGCACGCATGCAAGCAAGCAAAAGCAAAAGCAAGGAGTGTGCAAAATTTGACACATCACACCATTAGAATACGTGAGTGAGTGAGACTGAGTATGTGTATGAGTATGTATGTGTGTTTGTGTGTGTGTGTGAGAGTATGTACTTTGCACTACTAGCATACAGTTGTATGTGACAGCTCATGAATATTTCAACGCTTAATGTTCCAGCACATTGAAATAAGAGAAGTGACAAAGAGAGAGAGTGTAGGAGGAGAGTGTGTGAGTGTGAGTGCGAGTGAAAGAGCAGCAACAACATTTAGGCGAATATATTAGATTTTTGAAGCAGTTTTAGGCAGCAAGCATTTGAGCTTTGCTTGTCTCTCTGTGTATGTGTATGTGTGTGTGTGTGTGATGGAGGCGTAAATCGCTGCTGTATCTTTGCGCTCACATTCGCGCCGTTCCGTTCGCAGCAGCAGCAGTAGGAAAAAAAAAAGAATATTAAAATGAAATGTTTATGTGTCGTTTTTAATGTCACTGTCCGAGAGGCTTGCGAACAACGCGAAAACACGACACAGTTGACAATGCTGCGAAACGGCAGCATGCGACACGCATTAAAGCGAAACCAAAGTTCGCAGCTTGAGCATCTGGAGTTGCTGCCGCTACTGCTGCTGTTACTGTTACTGTTGCTGCTGCTCGTGCTTGGTGGAAAATAAATTTTAAGGACAATGTAAATTTTGCGAGTCAGTGAAGCGAAGTGCGGAGAGCCACAAATCTCTGGGGGTGTATATGTATATGTAGTTGTGTCTGTGACTCTGTCTCTGTGTCTCTGCTTCTGCTTGTTATTGTTGTTATTGTTGTTGTTGTCCCAAATGTGTTACACAAATCCATTTTAGGGCTAATTGGAACTGCTTGGCTGGCAGTTTAGGCTTCTCGTCCGGAAATACCGGAATGCCGATGCTTACACATAAATAACGTAAAAGGGTCGCAACAATACTGAGCAGCAAAGAGCAGTGAGAAGAGCAGAGAGAAGAGCGAAGAGCAGTGTAAAGAAATCCAATGGAATGTGTGTTTGGGGGGGGGGGGGTAACAATTTTAAAGGTCAGCAATAGTCATTTTTGGTTGAAAGAACAACTGGGTAAAAGTTACTGTCAGTCCATTTGAAGATACACAGAGACACACACACACAGAGACACACACACACACACATACATAGAGTCGCACGCATATGACCAAAGGATGACTCATATGTTAAGTGGGTTTAATCCTTTAAGTGTATGTGTGTGTGTGTGTGTATATGTTCTGTCTCTTTCACTTTCACTCTCTCTTTCTCTCTGTCTGTCTGCCTTTCACTTTTCTTCGTTTTCGCCTTTCAAGTGGTTTTCATATAAGAGATGCCCACAAAAAAAAAAAAATAAATAAAAAAAACCCAAAAAAAAAAAAATTGAATCCAATGGGCGCATAATATGCTGCTGCTGCTGCTGCTGCTGCTGCTACTGCTGCTGCTGCTACTGCTGCTGCTGCTGCTACTGCTGCTGCTGCTGCTACTGCTACTGCTGCTGCGTCCCCCAAGGCAGCCATAAACCGTAATTGTGCTTTGGGGTTACGTTTTGCGGGTCCCATGCAAAATGTAAGCAGCAGCAGCAGTAGTGAAATGTAATGTATTTTTCATTCATATTATATGCAGCTGCTTGCAGGTGTGTGGCAATGCCTGCGTATTATTTCAATATGATCAGCTGACAGCATTGACAGCGTAAGGGTGTGTGTGTGTGAAAGAAAGAGAGATCAAGAACATTATGACGAAAGTTAACTGTTATTATGCTAGCAGACGGCAGGCATGAGTCTGCTAACGTCACAGCTGAGCGGCTGCTGCGACGTCAGTGAAAGAATGAAAGACAGGAAGAGAGCGAGAGAGAGATCAGCAGCATTATGTTAACAGCAGCTATTACTATTATTACAGGCAGTGCATGCTGACTCTCTTAACGTCAGCTGAGCAGCTGCTGCGACGTCGCTGTCAGATTGAAAGAGAGAGAGATCAGGATTCTGCTGAGAGCAGCTGTTACTGTTATTACACTGAGCGCATGCTAACAGCAGACTGTTAATGTCAGCTGAGCTGCTGCTGCGACATCAGTGACAGAATGAAAGACAGAGAGAGAGAGAGAAAGAGAGATCAGCATCATTCTGTTAACAGCAGCGTTACTGTTATTACAGCGACTGCATGCTGACTGCAGACTGTTAAAGTCAGCTGAGCTGCTGCTGTGACGTCAGTGACAGAATAAAAGTGTGTGTGAGAGAGAGAGCGAGAGATCAACAAGATGCTTGTGAAATTATGAAAAATCAGCTGTTATACTAATAACAGACACTGCCTGCAGTTAATGCCTGCGGCTGTCAACGTTAGCTGAGAGCTAAGAGTGAATGAAGTAAGAGCGAAAGAGATAGCAACAATACAAGATAGTAATGAAATTATAAAATAAGCCGTTAATCATGATTATAGTCACTATTAACGCATTTTTATTATTATTATTTTTCTTTTTTTTTATGAGCAAATATTATGTGTAGTAGTAAAAGTGTAAAGTATAAAGTGTGAATATGTGTGGATGTTGTACATAAGTAGTAGCAGTAGGAGGGAGGGGGCGTGGCAAGACATATCCTTAAGCATTGTTGACGCCATGCCTGAGACTCATTTAAAAAAAAAAAAATATGCTTATTACACAAGTAGACGTTAAAAAAAAAAAAACCGTTGACGTTCTTTGCCGGCGCACACTTCCTGCTTGTTTTTTGCTTTTGTTTAGAATTTCATTGTTGTTGTTGTTGTTCTTGTTGTTTTTTATTTCTTTTTAACGCGCGCACACACAGAGAGCAGAGGCAGAGACAGAGGCAGAGGCATTGCAACAGCAGCAGCAGTCACCACACTTTTTTTGTGGTGCTTTGAAATTTTAATTTTTCACGCGACGCTTAAAAGTATGCTACGAAAAAAACGCGAGAGGCGAGAAGCGAAAAACGTAAAGAAAAGAAATGTGAAAGAGTGAGAATGAAATATTAACACGCACTTGGCGACGCGACGCAACATCCGTAGCTACTGTCGCGCTGCCGTTTGTTTATTTTCTTCTTCTTCTACTTCTTCCTTCTTCTTCTTATTGTTGTTGTTGTTGCTGTCTCTGCTCTTGTTCTTGTTTTTGTTCTTATTGTTGTTGTTGTTGCTGTTGCTGTCGCCAGTTGCGGACTTAATTAATCTTGCCGTAGGCTTAGCACGTCCTGCGTGTCGTGTTGTGTTACGTTTCGTGTTACTTTCTTACAATTTTTTTTTTGTACGTTTTTTTTTTGTTGTTGTTCTTGTTGTTGTTGTTGTTGCTTTTGGCATAAATTGTTCATCCTTTTATTTCTTTTGGCTGTCTGCGGCCTGCTGATAATGAAGGCGCAACATAATGAAAATGAAAATGAAAATGTTTATGGGAAATTTATATATTATATGCGCTAAAAATCTAAGATGCTTTTTGATCGATGTGCGCAATGGGCGTAATGGGCGTGGCATTGTTATTTATATCAACTTGAGATAATCAAAAAAAATAAAAGATTTTTCTCTCTCTTTTCTTTTTTGTTTTTTTTTTGTTATTGTTTACGTTAATTTCATTAATATTAAAAAAAAAATCTTTTTGGCGCCAAAGTCAAAGTCATTTAATGAAATTAAACTCTGTTTGTCTGCTCTCTCTCTATCTCTCTCTCTCTCTCTCTCTTTTGGCTGTCATTTCCGTTTCCTTTACGCTTGGCCAGACTAATTTTGTGGGTGTTAAATGAAGCTGTAGTAGGATGCTGCTGTGCAGAGGCAGAGAGAAGGGCAAGGGGAAGAAGAGACAGCAGTGAAAATTATAAATGTGCTGGCTACAAAATTAACTGCAATGCCAACTGCAAATGTTGCTGTATAACTGTAAACTGTAACTGTAAACTGCAACTGAACGTGAATCAGCAAGAGCAGCAGCAGCAGCAGCAGCAGCAGCAGTAGCAGCAAAAAAAAACGAACCCTTGCAGCAAAATATACTGCACGCTGCCCGTTGCATGACTCTGTCTCTGTCTCTGTGTGTGTCTCTGTCTCTGTCTGTGACTCTAGCTAAATGCTCGCTCGTTCGTAATGAAAGCAACATGAAAAAGGCAGCAACGACGTTAGGGCAGCGAATGTGACTACGACTGCGACTGCGACTACGACTACGACTAGGAATAAGGATTGGTAGGTGGAGGCTGAGGGTTCAAGGGAAGGCAAGCAAATGAAGCTATGAAAGCTAGGGTTGCATGTACTTTCAGCGCTGCATATAAACACACACAGAGAGAGAGAGAGAGTGAGAGACACGTATATAAAATGTTTATTTATCATCAATTTCATTTCTTTTGTGTGTTCACTTTAAAAGCGCCAAAAACTAATTAAAAACAAATTGTTAACTTGCACGCAAAAATTGTGAAAATTTGTTGAATTCTTTTTGCAAATGCAGCAGCAGCAGCAGACAATAAATAACAACAACAACAACAAAATGAAAAAAAAGTAAATTTTTATAATATTTTAATTGTTGTATTAATGCAACAGCAGCAGCAGCAGCAGCAACAATTATGTTCAAGCATTTAAGCAGTTCAACAAATTCTCTCTGAGAAAATTATGCATATTTTTTTTGGCGACAGTAAAACATTAAAAAAATGTTAATGAAATACTTGAAAATGTCAATGAGAACAATTCTTACAAATTTTTGAGAGAGTTCATCAAAAAATTCTTATATTTTATTGAGAATATTCAAAAATTTTGTTGTAGAATTTTTTTAGATTTTTAACTTTTTGCTAAGTAATTTTCATTGGGATATTCAAAATTGTACAAAGAAAATTGTCAATAATTTTCAGTATTTTTTTGTACAGAGAAAATTTTTAATAATTTTCAGAATTTATTTTTTTTTATTATTTTTAATCTCACTAAGAAAATGCTCAATTTTTTTTATATAGCATAAAAATGAAAAAAAAAATTTTTTTTGAAAATATTAAAAACAATTTTTTTTGAAAATTATAAAAAATTTGAAATTTGAAAATTTAAATTTCACAAAAAATTTTTTTTTTAAATATTTTAAAAAATATTTTTTTTTGAAAATATTTAAAAATTTTTTTTTTCAAAATATTAAAAAAAAATTTTTTTTTGAAAATATTTAAAAAAAATTTTTTTTTGAAAATATTCAACAAAAAATTTTTTTTGAAAATATTTCCGAAAATTTATTTTTAAATTTGAAATAATTGCAATATCTAAAATTTCTCTGAATAAAAAATTAGAATAATTTTTTTTTTATGTATTTCAAATCTCACTAAGACATTTCTCGACATTTTTGTGATATTTCAAATTTTGTTGAAAGAATTCGAATTTTTTTTTTTTTTTATAGATATTGAAAATATTATTGAGAAGGTTTCATCGACACTTTTCAGATATCTAAAATTTGACTGAAAAAATTGGCAATCATTTTTTTTATGTTTAAAATTTTACTCAGAAATTTTTGCATATTTTTTTTTAATTTTTACTGAAAAAATTCGCAATAATTTTTTTTTATTTTTTTTTGTTTAAAATTTCACTCAGGAATTTCTCGACATTTTTGAGATATTTAAAATTTTGTTAGATAAATTCGGAATATTTTTTTTTTGATATTGAAAATTTCACAATATTTTTGACACAGTTGCACGAAAAGTTAGTAAAATTTTTTTTTAAAAATTTAAAATATTTTCTAGATTTTTGAGATATTTGAAAAGTTTACAAGGAAAATTAAAATTTCTTTATTGCAAAAATTCTCAATATTTGTTTTAGCTATTTAAAAATGTCACTCAAAAAATTCTTAATAATTTTGAGATTTTAAAAAATATTTGAAAACTTCACTGTGAAAATTCTCAATATTTGTTTTAGCTATTTAAAAATGTCACTCAAAATAATTTCACAATAATTTCAAGATTTTTTAAATTATTAAAAAACTTCACTGAGAAAATACAGAATATCTGTTTTAGCTATTTAAAATGTCACTTAAAAAATGCTCAATATTTGCGAGATTTTTAAATATATTTGAAAAATTCACTGAATAAATTCACACTATATGTTGCACAGTAATTAAACAATTTGAAAATTCTAAATTCGAAATATTTTATTTTCAGCTAATAATTAACTCAATGTCAAAGCTTGAAAGTGAATTTCAAAAATAAAGAAATAAAAAAAAAATGTTTTGCAATTTTAGTTTTTTTAGCAGTTGCACTTAGTGTTATTTTCTCTCTTAGTCTTTCGCTTTGTTGATTATATCATATAACAAGGAAGGAAAGCAATTTACAGTTTGGACATGTTTATTTTATTATCGTCTTATCGTCAGGTAGCGCAAAAAGAAAAAAAAAAAATAGAAAAAGAAAAGTTTTTTTTTTTTTTTTCTTTTGTTTTATTTAACTTTATTTTTTGCGCATATTGTGCAGAAAGTTTTGCAGGCAGTGTGAGCAGGAGAAAGAGACAGAGAGAGAGAGGAGTGAGAAGTGCGCGCAATTCTATTTGCTTTCAAGTTGAAATCGAAACAAAAGTCAAAGTTTATTGCGCATCTTTTGAAATTAAATAAAGATTTTTTTCACCTACACCATCGCCCACACAGTGAGTGAGAGAGAGGAAGAAAGAGTGAGTGAGTGAAAGAGATAGACAATACTTTTAAAGCTCAAGTGTAAATGCTGTGTGTTAGGAGTTTCTAGTAGCTTGAACGACAGACACATGAAACATTTTTTCAGCAGCTTTTTGACTTTTGCGCTTTGACAGCAAAGCAAAGATTAGAAAATTTCTAACAATTTTTATTCGAAAATTTTTTATTTTTATTTTTTTTTCTGTTACTTTTGCTTAAAAGTTTACAGTTTTTCATTGTTGTTGTTTTTGATTAAACTTTAATTGGCAGTGCAACATTTTTAGTTTCGCAAAAATGCAAAACATTTTTTTTTTTTTTTTTGGTCAAGCTTTGGCAACGTTAAAGAACTTTTACTTAACTTTTTTTTTTGCTGACTTGCAGCACGCTGTGCTGCTGTTAAACATTAACATATGCTAGCATATGTATATGTATTTATATATATATATATGTGTGTGTGTGTGTGTGTGTGTGTGTAGACATTGTATGCACCTGCTGTGCGCTGGCCATGAATATATATATAAAGTATACGCCATGTTGGCAGCATACCAAAAACAGCAAAGAAAAAAAGTAGAAAAATGGCAAAGTAGCAGCAGCAGCACACAGACACACTTAATTAGCACACACACACACAGAGAGAGAAAGAGAGAGAGAGAGAGAGTTTTAGTTTTGCTGACTCGTCAGCATATGTTGAAAGTTTTGTTAGTCTAGTTCAGCGGCGGCGGCGGCGTCAGCCTCTAAAAGCTGTTAAAAGGCATTTTTGCCTAACGGCCGAAAGAAAAAAAACAAAAAAACGCGACAACAAACAAACCGCTGGCAACAACAACAACAAGAAGAAGAACAAGCATAAACCAAAGTCCGTTGGCAGGCTTGACTAATTGTTCTTGCAGGCGCTTACAAAATGCAACCAACAGCAGCAACAACAGCAGCAACAACAACAAGAAGTACAAACACTGCAACCCGCATGCAAATTAACTTGCTGCCCATAGGTATTAGACAGCAGCATGAGTGCAGCGAAGCAGCAGAGCAACAGCGCATCACAGCAGCATCAACATCAACAACAGCGACAGCGACAACGACAAAGACAACGACAGCGATGATGCTGCTGCTGCTGCTAATGCGCTGTCTCTTGCATTGTCTGCAATTACACAAACACAAACACACACACAAACACATGCACATATATATGTAGTCAGGCTTACAAAGCCTTTGGCAGAGTGCACTTACACAAACACAGTAAGAGAGTGTGAGAGTGAGAGAGAGAGTTATACGCTGTCAGTTGCCGCTTTGCACACACACAAGATTTACATTTGCTTTTGTTTTTCCACACAGCAACAACAAGCACAGCTAGCAAGAATAACTGTAAAAATAAAAACACACATTGCTTGCCTAGCACTTGCTTGCCTTTTCTAACTTATGCATGCTTCACTGTATGTTATGGTTACGCTTTGTCGTGTGCTACACTTCGTTTTTCACACACACACACTCTCTTTGCTTAGTTGTCTCTTACTCTTTAATGCTCTTCGAATACTATGTATTAATAACGTTCTTCTTTATATATATATAAATTTTGTTTTCATTTGCCGTTATTATTTTTCTTTTTCTTTTGCTTTCTGGCGGTCACACAACGAAACACTCTTGCGGTCCAACAACAACTGAGAACAGCAGCAGCCGAAAAGTATTGGGCAAGCATGGTAAAAAAAATTTTTGCTTGCTTTTGCTTTTGTCACTGTTAAACGTTTGCCGTTACGTTTACCATGTGTGCTGTCAGCGTCGCTGTCGCTGTTATAGTTATACTCCTTTAACAGCAACAGCAGCTTAACGTTGACAGAGCAAGCAACAGTCGACAGCAGAGCAGCAGCAGCAGCATCACATTTCATCTCAGCTGCTCAGCTGCTCAGCTGCTGTTAAACTCTCTTAAATTATGAAACTGAAACTGAAACTGTAACTTTGATGATGCTGTTAAATTGCGCTGTGTAAATGTTGAAAATATACATGTATGAAAGTTAAGCAAGCGCATAAACTTGTTGATTAACATTATTATTATTTACAAATTGTTTGCCTACATTTTTGCATGCTAATTTGCAAGTATTAAAAATATTTTTTAAATATAATAAAATAAATATTAAAATTTTTTTTCTTTTTTATTACTAAAATTAAACTAATATTAAGCTAGAAAATTTAATAACTTGAAATTATTGATTGACAATTGGCTGATTTTGCTTAATTTGCTAACCAAGCGTTGCTAACAGACTTCCACTTGATAAATGTTAAACTCAAGCACTCTTAACACGCTAGGCAGCCGCTTAAGAGTTGCCCTTGCCTCCCCCTCTCTCCATTTAACTGCTGCCACTGTGCACACTAGAAATAAACGTAAATGTTTGAATGACGGAAAAGTGTAAACTGTGGCGAACAACGAGAAGACAACGGACAGTAAGTTTTTTTTTTTTGAGTTAAATTTTTGTATCCTCTTTTTAACGCAATCAAAACAAATGCTACTTAAAAATTTATTTGCGACACGCACGGAGACTTTAACAATGTAACGGTCAGCAAAGTAGAAGAAGAAGCAGCAGCAAACGGCAGAAGATGACAACGGCGGGCAGAGCAGAGCAGGGCAGAGCAGAGCAATGTAACGTAGCGTAGCGCAGACAAAGTGGTGTGAGTATGTGTTGAGTGTGAGGCTGAGGCAGAGGTTGCGACTGCGACAGAGGCTGAGGCTGAGGCGTGTAAAGAGAGTGTGAGCGTAAGAAAAAAGCTTAAGCAGAAAGAGTGAGTGAGTGAGTGTGAGAGAGAGTAGAAGTAATACCCTTTACATGCATGTATGTTGTGTGTGTGTCTGTATGTGTGCATGCGGGCATTTGAGCTGAAGGCGAAGGCGTCGCAAAGCACAAACACTTAGAGGCACAAAATAAAAAAAAAGGACAATCAACATTTTAACACTTTAGATGCGATGCCGTGAAATGAGCGTGTTTATATATATGCGTGTGTGTGTGTGGCTGTTGTATAAGCAGCATAGTGCGCTGTGTGTTAGAGAGAGAGAGAGAGAGAGTAAGAGAGGCAGCGGCTGAGCAAGAAGAATTTGTTGAATGGCCGCTTGAAAAATGTGTTGTGGTCATGCATTTTTTTTTTTATATATATTTTATGCTCGGCGTTTTCGTGCTAAACGTGCGGCAAGGACATGTGGACAACATGGTCAGTGTGGGGGGAGGTGCGTAAGGGGAACATGCCTGCATGGTCCAAGCATAGAGCATAGAGCAGACAAGGCACAGTTAGGTTAAGCAAACCGCATGCTACACATAGCCACAGCAGCGCCAGAGCAGCGCCAGAGCAGCGCCAGAGCAGCGTCGCAGCAGCGCTACAGCAGCGTCCTCTCATTCTCTTCATTTTCTCATTCCCTTGCACACTTTACTTTCCACTCAACGTTGTCCTCACATGCTTGCTCAACATGCACAACGTTGTCCTCATCATCAAGCATCCCAAAAAGCACTTGACATTCCTTGAATGTCAAAATGAGCCACATGACAAACACACACAGACAGACAGAGACAGAGATAGAGGCAGAGGCAGAGGCAGAGGCAGAGGCAGGGACAGAGGCAGAAGCAGAAGCAGAGGCAGAGGCATGGATAGAGGCAGAGGTAGAGAGACAGAGACAGACATCGGCATCAATGAAAGCCTTGCGCTGCTTATGTGAGAATGTGCTTAGTTATATGATATATTTACTGAAGTCTCATCGAGCTTTATATAAATAAAAATGTGAATTTAAAACCCAAAAAAAAAAAATAAAAAAAAAAGAAATTTATTGAGACGATGTCTATGGCAGCGAACTTGGGGGAAGGGGAAGGTTTTGTGCCTGCAATTGATGCGCATTGTTTGCTTGGATTTTTAGACAAGCAATAACAAGGCTGCTTAACAGTGAGTGTGAGAGAGAGCGAGTGAGACAGACAGTGTTAAAGCTTAGTTTTGTGGTGAATAAAATTAAAGCTAGACGCTAGACGCTAGACTCTAGGCGGCCTACTGTATGTTGAATAGTGTTTGGAGCAGCAAAAGTTTCAAGTAGAAAGTCGACAAAACTTTTCTCATCAAAAAAAAAATAAAAAGAAAAAATTAACTCTTGCTCTTATATGTGTCTGTGTGTGTCTGTCTCTCTCTCTCTCTCTCTCTGGTTAGCATGAATATATGTTAGTTTACACAGGCAAGTTTGTTTGTTAGCTTGTTGCTTCATTTTGGCTAACTTTGCTTATAGGCTGCATAAATGTGTTATCAACTCTTCAGCCTCAAATTCACAAATTTCCCATCTCACGCCTCATACTCAGCGCTGCTTCCCCAGCATCCCCCCCCCCCCCCAACAGGCAAAACCTCCTTTTGAGTTTGTCTGGTAAATGAAGCCGCTCAATTTGGCCACAGCTAAAGTTGTATGTGTATGTGTGTGTGTGTGAGTGTAGTGTAAGGCAAGTGCTCTGCACAAGTAGAGCAACAGCAACAACAACAGCAACAACAACAGCAACAACAACAGCTGCAATCAAAGGCAATTGCCTAAGCTCATGTGTATGTGTGTGTGTGTGTGAAAGTGACTCAGCAAGTGTTAGCTGTGAGACCACAGAGTGCTGCGTAATGAAGCTGCACAAATTCACACTAAAAATTGCTGCTTCTGCTGCTTCTGCTGCTACTGCTGCTTCTGCTACTGCTGCTGCTTGCGTCAGCAGAGAAAAATTGCAGCGTGTGGAATTTTTGCTGATATTAAGAGAGTTTAACAGACACTTAACAGACGATCGTTATTATAACATACTTGTGCGCTGTTAACAGAATGTTGAATATAACATAATAATCACAGCGCTGTTAAGAGTCTCTCAATAATGTTAAATTTAACATGAGAAAGTAGTTAACATAAAGCGTAGCATAAAGCGCTGTTAACAGACACTTAACAGACCGAGCGTTATTATAATATACAAAACAGCTGCTAACAGAATGTTCAAATGCTACGCATTTAACATAATGTTAAATTTAACATAAGAGTGCAGTTAACATACATTTAACAGACGATCGTTATTATAACATACTTATAAGCTGTTAACAGAATGTGAAATATAACAAAAAACAGCATAACGTTAACAGTCTATCAATACTGTTAAATTTAACATGAGAATGTAGGTAACATAAAGCGTCGCTGTTAACAGACACTTACAGACACCGAGCGTTATTATAACATACTTAAGAGCTGTTAACAGAATGTTCAAATGCTGCACATTTAACATAATGTTAAATTTAACATGAGAGTGCAGTTAACTTAGAGCTTAAAACACTTAACAGACACTTAACAGCGGTCCTAAGTATAATATACTCCTAAGCTGTTAACAGAATGTTGAATATAACATTGACAAGTTAAGTTAACATAGTGCGTAGTATATAGTTAACAGACACTTAACAGACATTCTTTATAACATTGCTTTAAGCTCTTAACAAAATGTTGATATATAACATTGACACAGCGCATTTAACAGTCCCTGAATAATGTTCAATTTAACTTGCAAATGCTGTTAACAGACTGCATTGAGCAGTTAACAGACACTTAACAGCGGTCCTAGGTATAACATACTTTTGAGCTGTTAACGGAATGTTGAAAACAACATAAATGCAGCGCCGTTAACAGTCTCTCAATAATGTTAAATTTAACATGCAACTGCTGTTAACAGAAAGCGTTGAGCAGTTAACAGACACTAAACAGCGATCTAACAGCGCATATAATATACTTCTAAGCTGTTAACAGAATGTTGAATATAACATTTAAAAGCGTAACATTAACAGTCGCTCAATAATGTTACTATTTAACATGCAAGCATAGTTAACATAGCAAGTAAACCAGTTAACAGACACTTAACAGACTGATCTTAAGTATAACATACTTATGCGCTGTAAGCGCAATTAAGAGAAAAAACTCAACACAGCAAATTGTTACATTTAACATTTTTGATCGCTCGTTCATCTCTCTCTCTCTCTCTTTCTGTATGTATGTGTGTTTGTCTGTTTAAGAGAGTGCAATTTTAAGAGAAAAATAATAAAAATTAAAATGAAATTATTTTTTATGCATGAAATATTAAATGAAAATTGAAACTGTAATTAAAACTTTTCTCATTTATTTTGCTTCTTTTTTGTTGTTGTTGTTGTTGTTGTAATTGTAATTGATGAATATGTGAAAATGATGAAATACACTTGAAAGGCAACTGGTCAAAGCCACAAGGCATTAAAGTGCACTTGACAGCATACTTGCAACATGCACTTGCAACGTGTCTATGTGTGTGTGTGTGTCTATGTATGTGTGTGTGTGTCTGAGTGTGTCTCTCTCTCTCTCTCTCTCTCTCTCTCTCTCTCTCTCTCTCTCTCTATGTGTGTGTGTGTCTGTGTGTGTGTGTTTGGCTATGTTTCAGTGTCTGTCAGCTGGCGTCTTTATGCTGCTAAAACTTAAGTTATAAAAGCATATAAAATTTTAACTATTTAACTTCCGGCATGTTGTTGTTGCTGTTGCTGTTGTTGCTGTTGTTGTTGTTGTTCATGTTTTTCTTTTATATATATTTTCTCACACATATGCAACAACACGCAGACTAACATTGCGGCGCTGAGTAAAAGCGTTTTGCTGACAAGTAAAGTTGAAAGAAAACATATGCGTGGCAAGCTAAAGTTGAAGGTAAAGTTGAAGGTGCATGGTGCAAGCTGCAAGGTAAAGTTGCTAGCAGCTGCAGCAGCAGCAACAATAATAATAATAATGCTGCTGCTTCTGCTGCCACACACACTTTTCTATGTGTCTGTGTGTGTGTGTGTGTGTGTGTGTCTGTGTGTTTTGTAAGTCTTTGCTTTTTTTATGCTTGTTGCAACTTTACTTTGGCTTTTTGCCCAGCCGCAAATGGAAATAGAGTGAAGCATGCCACAAGAGAAGCATAGTATAAATTGAATTTGGCTGCAGGTGGCAAGAAAACGACGACGATGACGACGATGACGACGACGACGACGACAAAGCTAAAGAAAACTTGCTAAAAGCATAAAAGGTAAGAAAAAAGGGATACATAGCGTGAGAGAGAGAGAGAGAGAGAGAGAGAGGGAGAGGAAGTGAGAGAGAGAGGGAGTGCGAGAGAGAGAGAGAGAGAGGTAGTGAGAGAGGGAGTGAGAAATGGGCAGAGAGCGAGTTTAGACTGTGTGTGTGTGTGTGTGTGAGTGCGAGCGAGCGAGATAGATGAAACCTTTTGAGCAGAGTTTTCTTCTTCTTCTTTTTCTTTTTTTTTTTTTGCATGCCTTGACTGTCGACAGGATTAAGTTGTTGTTGCCCATGAAGACTCTACGAACACACCCCGCCCCCCTCCCCTCGCCCCTTAGCACACCTAGTGCTGCTAGCGCCTGAGCGCAGGCTTTAAATATTTTATAAACTGATTTTCCAGGTAACAGCACAAAAAACTTCAACTTCAACTTTGATGCTGGCGGAAAATTCTTGCCAAAAATATAAAAGACAAATTCTTGAAGACTAGAAAAATTATAGCTAAAAAAAGAGCTATAAAAAAAGGCTAAAAAAATTGATGCTGGCGCAAAATTCTTGCAAAAATATATAAGACAAATTCTTGAAGACTAGAAAAATTATAGCTAAAAATAAAGCTATAAAAAAAGGCTAAAAAAAATTTTTCAAGCTTTGCAAAATATGAAAAAAAAAATTTTATTTTTTTAAAAATTTTTTTTTTGCATTTGTCAAAATTGAAAATTAAAGTCAAAAGTCGTTTGCTGTTTGAACGTTTTGGCTTGCGACATGATTTGACAAGCAGCGACATGATTTGTAGCAGAGAAAAAGGACGTGTGCATTGGCCTATGCTTGCCACATATGTGGCACTGTATGTGTCTCTGTGTGTGTGTGTCTGTGTGTGTGTATGTGTGTGTGTGTGTCTGTGTGTGTCTCTGTGTGTGTGTCTGTGTGTATGTGTGTCTGTGTGTGTGTGTCTGTGTGTGTCTGTGTGTGTGTGTTTTCTAGCTTATTTATGTAAATATTAGATTTGCGCTTTCAACATTTCTTATTTATCATATATCTATATACTATATATACTATATATATATATACACATTCGATATGCTACGCTACGCTACGCTAAGGTAAGGTACAGGTGGCTGTCAATAAGCTAAAAAAAAAAAAACGCAGACGACGCCGACGTCAAGCAACTTTTGTGCTGCAAGTAGTAAATAAATCAAATGAAACTCATAAATTTTCTATATATATATTTTTTTTTTTTTTGGTATATAGTCAACGACAACTGCAAGATAAGGCACGTCGCAACATGCGCATACCAAAAATGGTGGCAAATTGTTTTCTACTGCTGCTGCCGCTGCTGCTGCTGCTGCTGCTGTTGTTGTTGTTGTTGCACAGCTCACATACGTAATTGCAACAATCTATGATTCGCCAGTAAATTCGCCAAAAGCCAAATCGACGCGTGGCATCTGTGCACATAAATAAAATACCAGCAAAAAACAAAACAAAACAAAAAAAAACCCAAAAAAAAAAGAAGAAAATAATAACTCGACGCTGGGTTGAGCATTAGAGAGAGAGAGAGAGAAAGAGCTAGAAATATTTAATAAACAAAACTTGCGAGCTCCAATCATTTATATATGATTAATGTGCCGACATTTTTGGCAGCTAGCCGAAGGCCTCAAACACCCAAAAAAAAGAGAAAAAAAAAAAAAAACGTGCAGCCAATAGCGAACGTGCCAAACGCATAGACAGCAGCAGCAGCAGTCGGCAGTGAGCAGCGGCAGCAGTAAGCAGCGGGCAAAGAGCAGCAGGCGGCTGAAAGCAGCAAGCAGAGGGCAGTGCAGACGACAATGAGCAAAGGGCAGCGCAGAATAGAGCGAGCAGCTGAGGGCAGCAAGCAGAGGGCAGGCAGCAGTGAGCAGACAGCAGAGGGCAGCCAGCAGTGAGCAGCGCGTAAATGGCAGCGAGTAGAGGGTAGCGAGCAGTGGGCAGCGAGCGGTGGGCCGCAAGCAGTGAGTAACGAGCTGTGAGCAGCGGGCAAAGAGCAGCAAAGAGGGCAGCGGCAGCAGCAATAGCAGCGCCACTAGCAGCAGCAGCAGCAGCCGAAAGCAGCGAACAATGGTAGACAGCAGCAAACACATAAGAGTCCTTGCACACTTGTTTACATCTTTGCGCACTCAAAATAAGCAAAAAAAAAATGAAACTAAATACATTAAGCAAGCACGACTAGAAGATACCTTAAGAAAAAAAACCAACAATTAAATTGCTTAATTGTACAAATAATCAAAGAATAAATAAAACTGCATAAGCAGTGTTCATAAAGAGTCTAAATATAAAACGCACACACAGAGAGAGAAACACTTGCATATATATGTAAATGCACTACAAATAAACTCAATGTTGACCACTCAAAGCAATAAGAGCGCGCATTACTTAAGAGAGCAACATTATCAAGAGCAGCAGGCAAGCAGCAAGCAGGCAGCAGGCAAGCAGCATGCAGGCAGCGATAGCGTCAGCAGCAGAAGATCTGACTCAATATGCAAATGTCAAGAGAATGGAAATAAATATTAGTTGCTGAGTGCCAAGTGCTGACTGAATATCTGTGTGTATATTTATATTTATATGACATTGGCTTTATTTGATGCAATAGCGTAATGGAATATCAAAGAGACTAAGAAAGAGAGAGAGCGCGGCGAAGTGAAGTGGGAACAGTAACAACATACATACATATGCACATAGTTAAGGTCGCTCATCACATACATACAATATGCCGCTGCTATGCGCAATGCAATGCAGTTCAACTAATTGATAATCAAACAGAGTCAAACGGAGGAAGAGGAGCAAGAGTAACTGCTGCTGCTGCATAGCTAAATGCACTTGACAAAAGCTTAGCACAAGTGTTTGATAATGTTCGCTCTATGTGCGATGTGCGATGTTCGATGTGCGTTGTGTGAACAGTTCTAAGTTGAGGTGAACTGTGAGTTTGTGAGTAAATTGTTGTTATTGGTCAGAGGCTTTGACTAATTAGCCAAGCATTGTTATTGTTATTGTTATTTTTTAAGGTCAACAACAGCGTTGCGAATGCGCAATGCATACGCACTAAATGCAATTCTTGCCACAACTATTGCTGTTGCTATTGGGGGAATCGCAAGTTCAAGTACAAGCTGTCATCGTTTTAGTTGAAAGATATATATATCTGCTGTTGGCCATGAGCAAAAAAAAACATTTTAAGTGAATTTGTGAAAAATGATTTCAAGATCAGCGACCATAAAAACCTTGTTGCACCACTTTGCAGTCAGCAGTCTATGCATCTCAATAGATAGATAAATAACTTTTGCAAGGATTGCGTAATCTTCATGTTAAACATTTTGCAAAAGTGAGGTAGGTTCAATTAAACAATTTAATCATTGAATTGATTATTTTTATATATTTGTTTTTTTTTTACATAACTCAAAAACTCAACCTACTTAACTTACACTTCAAAGTATAAGAAAACCAAACACTCCTTGTGGTTAAATGCTGCTCAACACTTTGAAAACTTAGTCATAAATATTTTTTTTTAATCTTTTGTTGCGCCTTATCACACAAATTCTTAATGTATTTTTGTGCGCTCTCCTTCTCTCTCTCGCTCACACTCATGCGCACTACGTTGAGTCAGTTGCGCTGGATATGCATGCATGACTGCATATGTGTATGTATGTATGTACGCATGTATGTATGTGTGTGCATGTGCTGCTGGTCACAGCATCAATATTAGAAAAACAGCTCGCTTTGAAGACTAACAAAAATATCAACAGCAGCCGTACAACAACAATAAGAACAGCAAGCAGCTGCAGCAAAAGAAAAAAAAAAAAACAAAGCAAAACTACAAAAAGAAAAAAATATCACTCACACACACACACTAACAAGTGTCGACAAGTGCGCATCGAGGCTGGCAAGTTTGCTATAAAGCTTAATTTGTGCTCTCTTGCACTCTCTTCTTACAATTGCAATCTTTTGACTCTCTTCAAGTTTATCTATGTTTGTTTGTATGTATGTATATAGTGATGTCTCGCTCTTTCCTTTTGTCATGTACACTTATGGCGGCGGCTGGCTACTCAACATTTTCGTTTGTTTGCCTCTTGCAGTTATACATTACATGTATGTATTTTTTTTGTTGCTTTTTTTTTCAGGGTCATCGCAGCAACAAAACTTAGTTATTGTGCATCTAAATCAACATATGTTTCTGTGCCTTTGGTGTAATATGTTTTTGCTATACAATGGAATAGAATTGTTCACACACACATACAGATATACATATATATATATGTAAATGTGTGTGTGTTTGTATGCGTGTATCATGTTGTCGACATGACGACCACATGGTGTGTTCTTCTGACTTTGAAAATCGCTTTGAATGACAGGTGCTTTGTTTTTTTTTTTCGCTACTGCTACTGTTGCGCTGCTGCTGCGCTGCTTTGCTGATATTCTGCTGCTGCGCTGCCTTGCTGCTACTGTTGCTGTTTTCGTTGCTCTGCTTCTTTCTCGCTCTTACTCTTGCTCTTGCTGCTGCTGCTACTATTGATAAAGCTTACATTATTTTCAATCGCAAATTTTCTTTTAAATATATTTCTTACGCATATAAAAATAAATATGTATATGTACATTGTACACGTACATAAAGTATATTGTGTGTTTTTTCCCACACGACAATTAAGCAGACAAATGTCGCAGTTGCTCGACTGCAAAGTTACTCAGCACTTAAGCAAAAGTCTGTAGCTTTCATTATTTTCAGTCAATTTCTGTGAAATTTTAATGTAACATTTAAAATAGTTAAAAATGTTTCTTGTTCATAATTTAAGCTTGCAAATTATAAATTTAATATGAATATATGTATATATTTTTTTAGTGTCTATCATTATAATACTCTGTAAAACTATTTGCTACTGTTTATAGAGCGTATTATTATTTTATTTTTTTACTCGTAGAATTAATTAAACTGTCAACAGATTTTTTTCAACATTTTTCCTACTCATTTTTCACAATTTATAGAAAAAAAAAATTCTTTCATATCATCATCATCATCATCATTATTATCATGTGCATGACTTTGATTTTACACATTTTCATGCAATATTATTTTTTTTTCAACGTATTAAATTTAATAAAAAAAAATATAGAAAAAAAATAAAATAAATTATTTGTAATTTTCTGCACTTACAAAGTAATAAAAAAATAATTTATAGTAATTTCTGATTTTATTGTTGTTGTTCTTGTGTTGCAGTTGCAGTTGCAATATTAATGACAAAAACTATAAAATTGTAATATGTAATATAATTATTTATTATTATTATTTATAATAAAATTGTCTGTGAAGTCAAGTGCAATATAAACTGCCGTTTGATTGTCGACTAACATCATCATCATCATCATCATCATCATTATCATCATTGTTTGCTGCCTGCAGTCAAGTCGAGCGTTAAATTTCATTTCATTCTGTTGAAATTATTTTACACTTTGATTAATGCTTCAGAATTACCCCAAAAAAAAAAACAACTCATTCTCTCTTTAACTCACGCTCACTCTCTCTCTCTCTCACTCTTTTACTCTTTTGCCTAGTCTGCTTTTCTCTCTTATGTCTTTTCCCTTCGTTTAACCAGACAGTTTTCTGTGAAACTGCTATTAATTTTCATAAGTAAATGGAAATTGATGTGCGCATGAAATATAATATAAGTATATAATGTATACTATATATCGAGTTTATATATAGAATAATAATAATAAAAAAAAATATTGCAACGCTCAAGATAAATTGTGTCGATAAAGTTTTGCAAGCACTGTAAATTTTAACTGATTTATTTGCCTTACTTTTAAAGCTAAGTTTTTTTGACATAGACGCAATTTTCTATATAATTTATATGCAGCTTTATTTTTTTTCTCGTTTGATTTATGATCTTTAACAGCAACAGCAGCAGCAGCGGCAGCGGCAACGGCAGCAAAAATATTGCATAAAGTAAAAGAATGAAACATCAGGCGAACATGTTCGTTTAATATTCACATAGAACATGTTTGATGTCTGCTCATTAAAAATGTTCGCATGTGTGCGTGTGTGTATATATTGTCCAGCGTCCAACCCAAATCCTCATATAGTTGTTGCGCCATCAACGTTCAATGCCAATCAAACATGTGCACGAACTTGACTTTCAATGTAAAGCGAACAAGGCGAAATCGATGCTAACGTTAACGTCGCTGTCGCTGTTTACGTCGCTCTGTCGACGTCGCTGTTGGCGTTGTCATCGTTTACGCGCGCGTCGGTGACTTTGCCGTTGGCTGTGATCGTCAACGAGACTTCGATGCAGCAATAACCTTGACCTGGTTCTTGAAACTGCAATGGCAACAGCAACAGCAACAGCAGCTGCCGCCACAACAACAACACATTGTCGTCACTATGCATGCAACATACAACAACAACAACAACAAGTGCTTAAAGAGAGGCTGCCAAACAAGTTTTTTTTTTTTTTTTTTCATTTTCTGTTTTTCTTTTCATTGCATTTGCTGCTGCTGCCGGCTCTGCGACTGCAGCAGAAGAGAGCGGCAAAGCAACAGAGCTTCGCCAGGCAGTGCAATGCAAGAGAGAGAGCGCGTAGCCTGATCAAGCTTGAGAGAGAGAGAGAGAGAGAGCGCGCGCTCGCCTGTCAGTCAGCGGACGGCGGCAGCAGCAGCTTGCGCATGCGAAAATATTATTTACAACGCAATGACAATTCGGACTTGCAATTTGGCATCTCACTCGCACTCGCACTCGCACTCGCATTCGCACTTGAAATTTGTACGAAATGGTTCGCTTTGGTGAATTGGCAATTAGCACAGACAACGCTGTCGCTGTCGATGCTGACGTTGCTGTCCGCGTTGTCGTTATTTTTATGCTCATATTTACATTGCACGCACACGCATTATTAACTATGTATTTTTTTTTTATTATTGATGTCTTAATGTGGCAACAGGCGATGGTCAACTAGGCAGCTTTACTTTGCTCTGCTCTGGTCTGGTCGGGCCTGGTCTGGGAGAAGTGACACAGCCGCGTTGCGTTGACGACATTGAACGTGGCTTGTTTGGCAAAAAAAAAAAAAAAACGGCGGAGGCCTGGGGCTGTGACTGTGGTTGCGATTGCGACTGAGGCTGAGACTGAGGCTGACGTCAGCTTGTATTGGCCGACTGCCTGTAGAAGGTCGAGGTTAATTAAGTTGTCTTTGGCCGTGTGCATGGGCGACCTTGTTATGTTTCACTTGTGTTGCTGCTGCTGCTGCTGTTGCAGTTGCAATCTTGACATTTTGGCTTAAGCTTTTAACGCTGCTGCTCTCTCTCTCTCTTGCTATCTCTTTCTCACTCCCACTCGCTGCTGCACTGTTTGTCTTAATGCATTATTAATTGCTGCAAATTAATGCAAAACTTCTACGCGGTCAAACGAAAGACTTTAAGTATGAGCAAAAGAGAGAGAGAGAGAGATAGATAGATAGAAAGCGTGTGTGAGCGTGAGAGAGCAAGAGAACGTCTTGTACTTGCTGCTAGTTAATTGCTTTAAAATTTTATTAAATTTTCAATTACGTTGCGGTTGTTTGCACTGGCAAGGCGCTAAAGGTTCTGCTGCACGGCCTTATCATTTTCTCACTCTGCCGCTGTCGCTGTCGTTGTCTCTGCCAGTGTCTCTGTTTCTATCGCTGTCACTGTCTCTCTCGCTGTCTATGTGTCTATGTGTGTGTTTATGTATATTAAGTAGGGCAAAAGCTTTACTGCTTGCTGCTTGGTTGCTTACGCATCCGGGCATGGCATTTGGTTAACTTCAATTTTGCTTGCAGAATATATAGACGACTCTTAGAAGAAGCAGAGACTAGAGATATTGTACAGTCAGTCGTCAGCGGCGTTGCAGTCGACGTCGACAGTCAGTTTTGTGTATCCTCTTTAGCCTTCAATTCCCAAAGTTGTCACGTCTTGCGCGCACATAGCATATTTTTGCTGGCAACGTGAGTCAGTTTATATATTTTTTTATTTTTTTTTGTTCCCCTTTCCATTTCTATTTCTATTTCTCTTTTCTGCTGTTGTTGTTTCTCTTTGTTGTTGTTGTTATTGTGGCTGCCTGTTGGTTCTGCACGAATGATAGCTTTGCAATTTAGTTGCAAATTGGCAGTGAGTGCAGTTGAAAGCGACAGTCGACATTCGACAGTCAATAAGTTTGCTGAAGGTAACAGCAACAAAGTCAAGTATAAGAAAAAAAAAGTCAAGTAAAGTAACAGAAAAGTAAAGTAAAGAAATCAATGTGCAACGGTACTTTGTGGTTGAGCGTTTTTGCTTAAGCTAAGAGTACAGCAAGGTTATGCACTGTGCAAACTAAAGCACTTTACTCTCACAAACACAATAAAACAAACATTTCAGCAGACTGCTGCTGCTTCTGCTCTCGTACAAAGGAACTGCATGACGTTGCCAGATGTAAATTGAGTGAGAAATTGACTTCAGGCAGAATGAGCGAGATAATGCAGAGTACAAAAAGATTGAGCTGCTGCTTGTGCTTTGCCTTGCGTCGAGGCTGATCGAGATGCAAAGAAATGCTGCAGCATTGCCAGATGTAATTTGAGTTGAATGCGAGAGCAAATGCATTTGCTCTTAGAAAGTGAGCGCTGTGAAATATAATTGGGCAGCATTGCCAGATTGAAATTAAGCAAGCTACAGGCAGCATTGAATAAACTTTACAAATTTATTTACTCAAAAAAAAAAGGAAAGAGAATCAAAAACGTATCATAAATTCTTACTTGAAATGTTAAAATTAATATTATTTTTATTAATTTATTTTTACTATTATTTTATTATAAATTTAATTTATTTATATTATTATTTTTACTATAAATTTAATTTATTTAAATTATTATTATTATTTTTATTTTTTATTAATTTATTTTTATTATTATTTTTACTATACATTTAATTTATTTAAATTATTATTTTTAGTTCTTATTATAAATTTATTTTTACTATAAATTTATTTAAATTATTATTATTTTTATTTTTTTTATTTTATTTATTTTTATTTTATTTTTATTAACTTATTTTTACTATTAATTTAATTTATTTAAATTATTATTATTTTTTTTTTCATTAATTTATTTTTACTATTATTTTACTATAAATTTAATTTATTTCAGATAATATTAATTAATTTTTTTTTAAATTTTTTTTTCATAAATTTATTTTTTCTATTATTCTACTATAAATTTAATTTATTTATATTATTATTATTTTTATTTTTTATTATTTTATTATTATTTTTACTATTAATTTAATTTAATTTATTTTTTCACTTGTAAAAATTTAGTATTTATTTTTTTCTCTAAATTTTTTTTTTTCATTTTATTTATTTTTTTTTTTACCACAAAAACTAAATCCGAGTAATTAGCATAATCCATGAGCTTTACTTTTAGCTTTAGCTTTGGCATGTTCAATATTTAATTTTTAACCAAAAAAAAAGACAAGAAAAGAAAAAGAGCAAAGAACAAAACGGAAACAGAAAACAAACAGAGTCAAAAGTCGCCACAAAAGTATGCCACAAAAATGGGCAGGCAACAAGTGCGCGACAAAAAAAAAAAAAACCACAAAAAGAAATGTCAAAAGGGCAGCGAATGTTTTACATAATGAAAAACGAACAAAAAAAAAAAATATATATAGCGAGCTCAGCTGCTGCTATTTTCTTAATTAAATGCGCAAAAAGTGGGCGTGGCAGGCAATATAATAACAACAACAACAAGAGCAGCAACGGCAGCAACAACAGACGAAAAGATGGCGCACGTATTTTTTTTTTTTTTTGCGCTCAAGCAAAGAAGAAAAGAAAACATAAAATTGAAAGCAAAGATAAAGGTAGAGAGAGAGAGAGAGAGAGAGAGAGAGAGAGAAAGTAAAGCAAATGTTGTTGGCTGTCTTTGATTACAAGGCATTTATAACGAGGGATAGCATAGTGTGGTCATGGGCAAAAAAAAAAAAAGGATAACAAGCCAAGGATAACGTCGAAGCAGATAAACAGAAGCCGCACACAGTTTGCCAACAGAAAACAGAAAAAATATATATATATATAAGCGCACAACGGAATCCGCTGAAACGTACGCAAAGGAATGAGAAATCAAGTAATAATAAAACGCAAAAATTCCAACATTAAGACGGCCAAAAAAATAACAACAACAACAAGCAAAATAAGCAGCAGAAACAACAGCAAGCAGAAAAGTAGAAACATAAAACAGCTGTAGGTAAATCATTAGGGGCAACGACTAAAGGTGTAATTAATGAGCAACTAGAACATCGTCAAGCCGACGGACGACGGACGACGGCGACTGCGACGCGTCGCTGTGCAAATTAACTTGAACTTTGCGAACCTAGCAGTCAGGTCGCCTCGTAAGAGTTTTGGCAAAGCAAAGAGAGAGAGAGTGCAAAAGAGACAGACAGATACAGAGAGAGAGAGAGAGAGAGAGAGAGTGAGTGAGAGAGGGAGAGTAAGTTCCATGTTTTAGGGCGAGTTCAAGTGCAATTAAAGTATCTACAAGAGTCTCGCATTTAATTGTCTTTGCTGCTGCTGCTGCTGTTGTTGCTGTTGCTGCTGCTGCTTGTTATTATACTTGTTGTTGTTGCTGCTGCTTGTATATTATACTTGTTCTTGTTATTGTTGTTTTTCTTCGTCTGATTATTATTATTGTGCCTGAAGTTTGTTATATAATAACAAATCGTAACTATCAAGTAGCCGCCTCCCATATACAGCTTCTCTTCTCTCTGTTTTTTTTTTTTCATAACAAGCGACTTGAATTACACAAATACACAAAATCAGTTCGCAGCAAAATTCATTTGATTTTATTTACCATATATATTTCTTTGATTTTTACTCGATTTTTCTTTTAAAAAAAATTTTCTTTTTATTTATTTTATGATTTTAAATTATTTAGTTTAATTTCATTTTATTTTATTTTATTTCTTTTTATTTTATTAATTTTTTTTTGATTATTTTCTATTTTATTTATTTTTATTTTTCTTGCATTTATTTTTTATTTTATTAAATTTTTTATTTATTTATGTTTTATTATATATTTTTTTATTTATTTATTTTTATTTTATTTATTTATTATATTTATTTATTTTATTTATTTGTATTTATTTTATTTATTTTTATTTATTTATTATTTATTATATTTATTTTTTTTTTAATATTTATTTTTTATTTTATTTATTTTTTATTTTATTTTTTATTTTATTTATTTTTATTTATATTTTATTTTATTTATTTTTTATTTTATTTTTTATTTTATTTATTTTTTCTTTTTCCTTTTTTTATTTTCATTTATTTTTTATTTATTTTATTTATTTTTATTTTTATTTATTTTTTATTTTTTTATTTTTTTTTTTATTTTTAATTTAATTAAATTAAATTAATTTAATTTTTAATTTTTTTTATTTTTATTTATGTTAATTTAATTATGCTTTGAAATTTATCAGTAATTTTTATTTTTAATTATAATTTTTTTATTTCTTAGATTTTTATTTTTCATAAAATATTTAATATTTTTATTTTTGTAGTATGTATTTGTATTTTTGTTGTTGTAATATTATTAATATTTTATAAATATTTTCTAGTTAAAATATTGTTTGATTCTTTGTTTAATTTTTTATATTTTTTTGATTTTTTTAAATTTTTTGTTTATTATTAATTTTGTTTTATTTTTATTATTATTTATTCATAATAAAAGATGTGTTTTATTTTAAAGTTCGTTTAATTTTAATTTGTCTTGTTTTTTTTTTTTATTCTATATATATTTCATAATTTATATTTGTATTTGTATTTATATTTGTTTATTTATTTTATATTTTTTTATATATTATTTTATTTTTTTTTTTTATTTTTATTAATTTTTTTTATTTATTTATTTAATCTTAGAAATTTATTTATATTTATATTTAATTTATATTAATTTATATTAATTTATATTATTTAATAATTATTTTTTATATATTTATTTTACTTCTATTTTTTTGTATATTTTTCTTTTATTTTATATATTTATTTATAAAAATAATAATTATTTATTAATATATTTATATATTCATTATTTATATATTTATAATAATTATTAAATACTTTTATTTTTGTCTCATTAAATTATTTAAATTTAAATTTATTTTTATTTTTTTATATTCAATTTTTTTTTTATTTAATATTTTATTTTATGCTTACATTTTCTATTTAAAATTTCTTATTTATTTCTTATTTAAAATTTTATTGTATTATATTTAAATTTTTCTTTATAAATATATTTTTTTTATATTTATTTTTTAATTATTATTTTTAATTTATTCCTTTGATTAATTATTTTATTTTATTTATTTCATTTTTCAACTTTTCAGTTGCGCTTAATTTATGTATTTTTTATTTTTATTACAATTTAATATTTTCAAGGTTTTTATTAATTAAAAATGAAAGTGAGATTAAAGTGCGTCTGTCAGAATTTCTGTATTAATATTGAAATAAGTTTTTTGAAATATTTGAAATTAGAATGTGAAAATAAACATAAGAGAATCTTAAATCGATTTTTAAAAATATGCGAAAAGCAAATCGTTTTGCTGTTTAGCCTTTGGCTTCCAGCTTCCAGCTACTTGCCACTTGCCTGCTGCTTGCTGCCTGACGTTTGTTGCCCCTCCTGCTACTTGCTCCTTGTCACTGTCTATAATATTGCTGCTGTTTCTTGTTGTTTGTTGTTGTTAATGTTGTTATGGGGGTTAGCTATGGGATCTTTTGTTGTGGTTTTGCTAAAACTTTGGCTAGTTAATTATTAAGTAGATGCTACTGTGAGAACTGTTTGCTGTTGCTGCTGCTTGTTGCTGCTTCAGTTGCTGCCCAAGGATTGAGATATTCGACTTTGTGTGTGTGCTTTGAGGTGTAAACGTGCGGATTAAGTGTCTGCCTGTCAGTTGGCACACGCTTAACACTGCAGAGTGAGTTGAAGATGGGGGCCCCCCCCAGTGTTAGAATGAGATAGATATATATATCAATGAAGGCAAGATGAAATTTACGCTTCGCTTGTAACTTTTGCCCCAAAAACTTGGCCAATTATGTTGCTACTTGTTGTTAGAGCTTACTACTCTCTCTCTCTCTCTCACTCACGCCTTCCCTCTCTTTCTATGTCTGTGTAGTGCTCTCAGGTGTGCATTGAAAAATTGATGATATTTTTGTTAGCTTTTTGTGGGCAGCATCAAAAGTTATGCGCTGACTCGCTGCCTCGTTTGGCTTTAAAGCGTAAGACAAGGCTAAAAACAGAGACACGCCTACAGCAAGCAAGCAGCAGATAGACAGACAGATAGACAGAGCACAAAATGTCTATATAAAAATGTTATTTCGCCGTGAAAATCTGTTTAAGGCTTAAAAAAAAAAAAAAAATTTTTTTCTATAAATTTTTATTTATTTTTTTTTTTGTTTTTTTTTTTTTGCAAGTCAAGTTGCCGTAGCACGTAGCACTTTCATAACTAAGCTGAAAGCCATATTGATTGCTATGTGGCAAAGTGGCAAGAGGCTAGAGAGAAAGAGAGAGAAGCTTCAACTGCTGCTGCTACTGCTACTGCAGCGCCGTAAAGTATGCAATGGAGCTGGCAAAACAAATAAAAATTGTAGAGAGCAAGAGTGTGAGAGAGAGTGAGAGTGAGAGAGAGAGAGAGAGAGAGAGAGAGTATGAAAGGAAATCAAACTTCAGTTTGATTGACTTTGCAGTTGCCACTTGAGAGCAGCAGCAGCAGCAGTAGCAGCAGCAGTAGCAGCAGCAGTAGCAGCAGCAGTAGCAGCAGCAGTAGCAGCAGCAGCAAGTCATAAGCCGATTTTGTGGCACAGCTAGCAGCAAGCAGCAGCAGCAGTCGGATTGTCCACTCGGATTTTTGTTGCTCTATGCTATATGCTATAGCATAGCTCAATCTCTCTCTCTCCCGCTCTCTCTCTCTCTCTCTCTCACACACAGCTACAGCCTCGCATTGCTGCTCAACGTCATTTTTTGCGTTTTTAATTGAATTTCCTCTGGCTGCCTCAATTTATTGTGCTGAACAGGCAATTCAATTGTGCAAATGCAAGTGTGTGAGATGAAGCAAGAGAGTGAGAGAGAGATGGAGAGAGTGTGTGTGAGAGAGAGAGAGAGAATGATAGCTAAAAACCCTTTTTATGCCCATAGAATATATGCAAAGGTTAAATGAATATCAATGAGCTGTCATAAAACAGCAAACATATGTCTGTCTCTCTGTCTCTGTGTGTCTGTCTGTCTATAAGTCTATGTGTGTGTGTGTGTTTGTGTGTGTCTGTGTTAGAGGGTTGGACAATGTTTAAGGATGCCAGTGGCAGGTTTGCTGACACGTAGGCAAACAGTTGAAGCGACTAACAAAACAAGCAAAATGACAATAGTTCACACTTGCCACACACATACACTTGCCACACACAGACACTTGCCACATACATACAAACACATGACAATCTACATACAAACACATGACAATCTACATACAAACACATGACAATCTACATACAAACACATGACAATCTACATACAAACACATGACAATCTACATACAAACACATGACAATCTACATACAAACACATGACAATCTACATACATATGTAATCATGTTTATATATTTCTGCATTTTTTTTTTTTTTTGGGGTCACTTTTCACTGTCAATGACATGTGATTTCAACTAATGACAGTTTAGGGCGCAGTTCAAACAGCAGCAGCAGCAGCAGCAACAACAACAAGCAGGCAGGAAGCAGCAAGCAAGCAAGCAAGCAACAACAAACAGTTGAAGCTTCTTCTATTTTCGGCAGCTAGAAATTTAATGAAATTTTCATGTAAAAGGCGACCAAAACTTTCACTGCTTGTCTCGCAGCAGTAGTAGAAATTTTGTATGCAACAGACGCCGCACAACATGGCGTATGATTAATTTAAGCATTTCCGTGTCTATTTAACTTTATTAAGTTCACTGTGTGTCTGTGCGACTCTCTCTCTCTCTCTCTCTCTCTGTGTGTGTGTGTGTTTTCAGCTACCCCTCAAAAAAAAAAAAAAATAAATAAAAAGCAGAGAAAATTTTGTTTTCGTATTTGCCTTGGCAAGCAAGCATCCTGCTGCTGCCTCCAGCTGCTGTTACCCCTGCCACTGCTGCCTCTACTGTTGCTGCTGCTGCTGCTACTGTTGCTTCTGTTTTAATGCTTTGCCTGTGCCAAAGTGTTGTTTGTTAAGTTGCGCATCGCATTCAACTTCAACACTTCATGTCCCGCATTTCATTTGCTGTTATTCCCACTCTCTCTCTCTCTCTCTCTCTCTGTTTGCCACAAGCAACTTGTGTGCGCATCATGTGCGCGCTTATTATGGTGTCAATATGTTTTTTTGATTAGCTATTTAAGAATCTCAACTCCCTCCCTCTCTCTCTCTCTCTCTCTCTCACTTACACTCACTGTTGCTATGTTTGTCTCTCAGTCTTTGTCTCGCGGTCTGTCTGCGGTCTTTGGGGAACATCAAAATATAATATGAAGTTTCCCCTCACACCCCACGCTGCGTTTGCCACATTTGCCGCCGCTCTGTTTCTTGTGTATTTTGTGTTTTTATTTTTGTTATTTTTTATTTTTATTTTTTTTTTGCCATCATTTGACTTGCGACACAAATTTTTAAATTATTTGCGCACATTTCAATTTTAATGAGTTTCTGTTTTTACTTTTTACTTTTTGTTTTTGTTTTGTTTGTTAATTTAAAATATTTATCATTAAGCTGTAGAACTTACCGTTAGCTTAATTGTGGCATTCGTTGGCCTTGAACATAGCAAAACACTGCAAAATATATAAAGCAGACAATAAAGAAGAAGAAGAAATTAGATTTATGTGTTATTAAATTATATTTAAGAAATTCAAATAAAATTTAAAATTTAATTTTATTTAAATTTAATAATTAAATAAATAAATTTTAAAAAATAATATGAAAAATAAAATTAAATTAAATTAAAATGAAAACAAAATAAAGTTAAAGAAAATAATATAAAAAATTAAATTAAATTAGATTCAATAAAAACAAAATAAAATAAATAAAAATAAATAAATTGATAAAAAAAATAATGAAAGAAATACAAATTTAATTTATTATTTAATTAACATTATTTATAACAAAAAAAAAAAACAAAATAAAATAAATTAAATTAAAGAAATTTATAAAATAAGTAAAAGAAAACGAAAAAAATAAAAATAAATTAATAAATGCATGAATTAAAGTAAACTAAATTAAATTAACTTAAACAAAATAAAATAAATTCATTGAAAAAAAATTAAAAACTGATAAATTGAAAAATTAAAAAAAATTAAATAAATTAATGAACACATAAATTTAATAAAAAATAAAATAAATTAAATCAAACGAAATTAAATTAAATTAAATAAAAAAAATTAAATTAAATCAAAAAATGAAAATTTTAAAAAATTAAAATAAATTATAGAACACACAAATTAAATTAAAATAAATTAAATTAACTCAAATAAAAAAATTTTAAATAAAATTAAATAAAATAAAATTAAATAAAAGAAAATTAAAAATTGATTAATTGAAAAAAATAAATAAATTAATAAGCACATTAAATTAAATAAAAATAAATTAAATTAACTCAAATAAAAAAACAAATTAAATAAAATAAAATTAAACAAAATAAAATGAAATAAAAGAAAATTATTAAAATAATTTATTTAACACATGAATAAAATAAAAAAA
Organism: Zaprionus obscuricornis; assembly: GCA_037044475.1. Classification (NCBI taxonomy): domain Eukaryota; kingdom Metazoa; phylum Arthropoda; class Insecta; order Diptera; family Drosophilidae; genus Zaprionus; species Zaprionus obscuricornis. The sequence goes on along the minus strand of JBAMBR010006246.1, from coordinate 4,429 downwards.
AAATTAAATTAAATCAAATAAAATTAAATTAAATAAAAAATTAAATTAAATTAAAAATTCAAAAATTCAAAAAAATTAAAATAAATTATAGAACACACAAATTAAATTAAAATATATTAAATGAACTCAAATAAAAAATTTTAAATAAAAATAAATAAAATAAAATTAAATAAAAGAAAATTAAAAATTGATTAATTGAAAAAAAAAAATAAATTAATAAGCACATAAATTAAATAAATATAAAATAAATTACCTCAAATAAAATGAAATGAAATTAAATTAAATAAAAAAAAAATTAAATTAAAAATTCAAAAAAATTAAAATAAATTATTGAACACATAAATTAAATAAAAATAAAATAAATTAACTCAAATAAAATAAAATTAAATTAAAAATTAAAAAATTAAAAAAATTAAAATAAAATATTAAACACATGACTAAAATAAAAATAAATTAAATTAACTCAAATAAATAATTAAAAAAAAATAAAATAAATTAAATAAAAGAAAATTAAAAATTGTTTAATTGAAAAATATTAAAATAATTTAATAAACACATGAATACAATAAAAATAAATTAAATTAAACTCAAATAAAAAAAATTTTCAAATAAAATTAAATTGAATAAAATTGAATTAAAAAAATAAAATTAAATTAAAAATTGATTAATTGAATATATTTATTTATTGAAATATTTAGTTTATGGTAAACCTAAAAGAAAACTTAAACTTAAACTTAAAAGAAAATGTTTTTCATAGAACTTTAAAAACTTAATTATTGCACGATTGTTGCTATGCCATGATATATTGCTATGCTGTGATATCTGAATATATATATATATGATATATTAATTAAAAATTGCATAACATTTGTTAAACATGTAAAAGTCGTTGCTAAATTTAAACCCTGTAAATTTCAATCTCATTGTTTGACAATTAACGTAAGTTGCTTCTACTATTCCTATAGCAACTATAGTATGTTAAACTGCTTCGATCCGCATCGTTGCAACTCATCTGCAGCATGAAACAAAAGGACTAATATGTCTGTCAAATTTTATACAGCTAGCTAAACATTCAGACTGATTGCTGTTGAGCAGTATGAGCGCCTGCTTCTGCATGTGCTGCTGCAAACTTTAGGTCAAATTTGACTTAATTAAACAAAGTACATTTAATCTTGCAAGTATTCTACTACGACTTCTGCTTTTGCTTCTACTTCTGCTGCTGCTTCTACTTCTCTTTATGCTACTTCTTCTTCTTTATTGTTGTCTGCTGAGTGTATTAAAGTTGTGTGTGTGTGCGACAACGTGAAAACTAATTGCCAGAGCAAAGAAATTTTTGCATGGCAGAAAACAATAAGCTAAAGCAGGCAACCAACTGAACAACAAGCTGAAGCAGTAGCAGTGGCAGTAACAGTAACAGTAATAAGAGCAGCAGCAGCAGTGGCAGTGGCAGCAACGACTTGTATAATAACAATAATGATAATGATTTTTAGGCAGAGACCATAAAAAGCCATCAGCCATTGCATACATATGTTCTGCAGCTTAACAATCAACAATGACAGCGTAAAGCGAGGGACAGAGAGAGAGAGAGAGCAGTGACATAGCATAGGGAATTTGGCTAGAACAGCAGCAGCAGCAGCAGCAGACAACAACAAGTCAAGGCAATAAAGTCAGCCTCAAGTGCCGCCTTTTGTCTCTTTGAATTCACTCTACGCTTCAGTCTCTCCCACTCCCTCCCTCTCTCTCTCTTTCTCTCTACTCCTCTCACTTTTGGCTGTGCTAACAATAATGGCACTGTCTTGGCAAACAATTGGCATTGTTTTTTTTTTGTTTTTTGCTTCATGTTACAACTTGTTAGAGCATCGCCGCAGGATCTGCAAATCCCCGTGCTGTGCCCTAATTAGCAGTGCAGAGGGCATAAAACTGTTTAATGTGTCGCTCAAAACGTAACATTGTTGCAAATACATACAGATACATATATCCCCAGATATATCTTTAATATATATATATGTATAGCTTCTTTTCTATGCGCTATTGTCCTTCAGCTTTAATTTATTTCGCAAAATGCGAAAATGTTGCCAAAAAAACCAACGAAAAAAAAAAAAATTAAATGCTTAGATTGCCAAAATAAAAAAATCCAAGAAAGTAAAAGTAACTTCGGCATGTCGAAAATAACATATCCTTACTCTTGCAGTCTTGGAATACAACTTTTCATATAAAAACGAAATTTTTTGGCTATCCTTTCTATGGCAGCTATATGATATAGCAGGACTATTTATACCAAATTTATTTGAGATATATAAGTTGTCTTTAAAATCAAATGCTCTAACTTTCAGATAAACATTAACATAGAAAAAAGTTTTTCATACAAAAATAACTATTTTCAACCTTTGGATCCCTTTCTATGGCAGCTATATGATATAAGTGATCCGATATGCACCAAATTTATATGCGATGTTTAAAAAGTGACTAAACTTAAATTCTGTAAGTTTCATCCGCATAACTTAACGTAGAAAAGATTTTTCCTATAAAAACTGTATATTCGAGCGATCCTTTCTATGGCATCTATAAGATTTAGTGGTTCGATTTATATCAAATTTTTGTGAGACGCGTAAGTCAGCAATAAACTCAAATTCTGTAAATTTCAGCCGGATAACTTAACATAGAAAAAAGTTTTTCATATAAAAACTTAATTTTCGACCGGTCCTTCCTATGACAGCTATATGATATAGTGCTTGGATCCAGTCGTTACCAACTTACATACAGCTCATGGGCATAGGAAGTTTGCATACCAAGTTTCATTGAGTTAGCTTTAAAACTGAAAGATTTGGAAATTAGGATCCTGCTTCCTATGTTGATCCAGAATATATAAAAGTTTATGGTACCTGACATGTTTACTAAGATGCGTTACAAGCTGCTAGCTGAAGTGAATATACACTCTGCAGAGGTATAAAAATAAAAAAAATTGGCTAAATGACGCTACCCACAATAACAGCTACAGCTAACTGCCAAACAGTCGCAGTCGGAGCAGCAGCAGCAGCAGCAACGATAACTAAAAATGTAATTTTGGGCGCTTGGTACACATAAAATATTCCTGATTAGAAACTCAAACGCAAAACGTTTGCCAAGAAAAACACACACAAGGGAAGACAAAGTGCCAAGCGTTGCCAGAGTTGGAGGATTATATGTTAGTTGTTCTTGTTGGGGTGTTGGGGATTTTTTTTTTTTTTTGGCAGCCAAATTGAAACATGCCAGAACAAGAGCTTGGCAGTTATTGTTGTTGTTGTTTCTGTTGGTTGCCCGCCACGTGGCCACATATATCAGAGGACCTTAAGCCTAAAACGACTTTGGCCCTCATATCATATATCAGTTTGCACCTGTGCCTAAAGAGTCTGGTAGGCGGGGGGGACCCCAAGCTAAATGGGCAGTAAGAGTGAGAGAAAGGGAAAGTGAGAGAGCAGCGCAGTGTCGAAAACTGGCAAAATGTTTGACAGCGGCAAGAAATCTCATGTGTGAACATGTCTGTGCATGTTCGTGCATGTGCGTATGCGTGTGTGTGTGTGTATTAATGTGGCTTGCCTTTAAGTTTTCAAACTATACATATATAATATATAGCTGCTATATCAGCAAAAATCTTTTGCACAATTTCAAAGCAAATTACAAGAAAAATAAAAAAGTCCGAAAAAAAAGTCAGATGAGCGCAAAAAGTTTTTGCAGAGTTTTGCAGCAAAATATGCTACAAATTTTTGTGCAGCAAATGCAGTTTGCCAAAAAGTTGCGCAACTACAGTCAAGCCTCAAAAATGACTAACAGACAAGCATAAACCTGTTGCGACATGTTTTTTTTTTTTTTTTTTTTTTTTTACTGATGTTTAGCTTGTTGCTTTTGAAGTGGTCGCAGCAGCAAAATATTTATTTTTCTATGTGTGTCTCTCTCTCTCTCCTTCTCTCTCTCTCTCTGTGTGTGTGTTACTTTGAAGTGTGCTTGGCGTGACAAATGCGTGACAAAGTAAGCACTTTTTTTACCTAAGCATTATGTATGACGATTACGAGTATCATATTATAAGCAAAGCTACAAGCATATACGCACATAGAGCGCAAGAGTGAGAGAGAGAGAGAGAGTGAATGTGTGAGAGAGACAGAGTGAGACTCTTGGTGCAAGTTTTGCTGCTTTTGTTATTAGAGAAGAGGCGTGCACGAACAAGCAATTGTAAGCACAAATACAAGTCGAAGACTGTCACTGTATATGTGTGTGACTGTGTGTGTGAGTGTGTGTGTTTGAGTGTGTATGTGTGTGTGTGCGTCTTCATTTATAAGTACATGTAAGTGCTTAGAGCCTTGGCATGCTATACGCAACACTTGTCAGCAGCAGGCGACGCGATGACAATCATTCACACACACACACAGACACGTACAAAGGCAAATAGACATGC
>JBAMBR010006245.1:0-18006 GCA_037044475.1 Zaprionus obscuricornis | reverse complement strand
CAGCAGAAAAAAAAAAGAGAGAGAGCTTGTATGGGAAACGAGCGCAGACGAGTTTGAGAGAGACTAAAAGAGCGTATGCGAGTGGGAGAGAGAGAGAGGGAGAGCGAACGCGCTTTGAACGTTTTCGAATCGTCAGTTCAAAATAGCGTTGTTTTATTTCTTTCCTGTGCCTCTGCTTTGCTATTTGTCTTGATCTTTTGTTTTGAATAGGGTTATTTTACTAGTTGTTGTTGTTGTTGTTGTTGTTGCTGCTTCTGCTTTAGCTTGTGCTTGTGACTGTGACTGTGCTGTTGTTGCTATGAGTACGTGTAGTTTTATCTGCTTTTTGAACTGCTGTTTTTGTCGTCATCGTCATCGACATCAATAGTTGTTATTGTTGTTGTTGTTCTTTTATATATACATATATATATATATATATATATTTTGCATCTTTTTTTTTTGATTATTTCACGTAAATTCGCTGTGTGGCACAGCTGCTTTTTGTTTTGATATGAGAAATTCATAATCAAGCGTGAGCGTGTGTCTGCTAGTCAACAGCAGCAGTAGCAGTAGCAGAGTGTATCAGTGTGTGAGTGTATGTGTGTGTGAGTATAAGTGTGCTTGTGAATAATTTATTAACACACTTAAAAAAAATCAAAAACTTGTTTCATTTATTACTGGCTGGGCTGCTCGCAGAAATCATGTAAATTATGCGAATTTCAACGAATTCCCCTTAAAAAACAAAACAAAAGCTAAAGATAACAAATATTCCATTATATGTATATTTAATATTATTATGTTGTCATTTTGTCGTTGTCCGTTATGTTATTATTTCGCATTTATTTATTTATTATTATTTTTTTTTCTCCATGTCTGGCTATGACTAATAACTGTTTTAATTGTACAATAAGATTAAACTTATTGCACTTTGTTTTTGTTTTTTTGTTTTTTTTTTTATTTCTTTCCACTTGAAGTGACGTTCGCTCTTTTATCTCGCATTCGCTTTCTTTTTGTTTACACACGCGAACACACACACACACACACACACACATACATATAAATATATATATGGCCTAGTCTAAGAATTTCGTCATAAATTATTTATAAAGTATTTTTAAATAATTATTGTCAGTCTGCATAAAGAATTTCTATTGTTTTTTTTTAACTTAATTTTAATTTAAAGATAAGATATATTATCTTAAATCCAAACTACAAATTTTTTTTAGTTATTTTTCTTATTTATTTTGTGTGTGCTGTTTGTTATTTCAACAACATTTACGTCGCAGATTTATTTTTAGTATTTATTTATTTTATTTTTAGTATTATTTATATATTTTTAGCAATATTTATTTATTTTTATAATATTTTACAAACATTTCATAATATTCAATTTCAAAAACAAACAACAATTCTCTCTCTCTTTTACTCTCCATCTCTCTCTATCTCTTTCACTCGCTTTTGCGCTGCCCAACTGTTGCTATGCACCAATTGAAATTGATTATTATTACTTTACTTTACTTTATGCCTGGCTTAACATTCGATGCTTACTTATCATCTGCTAGTCAGCATTGTTATCAGCACCTTTTGTTATATGGCGCCGGCAGGCCTTTTTTTTTCTACGCTCAACACAATTTTGCAAAAATTTCCAAAATGTATATTTCCAATACTGTGTGTAATATAAAAAATATTTTTTGTACTGATAAATTAATATGTTCGAAGCATGACGAAGGCTTTGGCCTTTATACATGAACTTTTGGCAAAATATGTTAAATAAATTTAATAAACATTTTGCTAAACAATTCACACAATTTCATTTGTTTGTTATTGTTGTGGCTGACGATGGCGATGGCGATGGCGATGCCGATGCCGATGCCTATGAGCTGCTGTTAAATTCAACGGCCCCAAAAAAAAAGAAAAAAAATATTCCAAAAATCAAAGAAAAAGACTTAAAGTGTGAACTTTTTAAGTATTATTATGGTAGAAAATATATATTACGCTCGGGGTATATCAAGTCTATAAATAATATGTTTTAAGTGTAAAACAATGAATAAACTTCCGTAAATTCATGTAAACTTTTGTAATATGTATAATATATAATATATATATAATAATATATAATATATATATAATATATATATATATATATATATATATATTATAGCTACATATATAGAATTTATAGAGAGCCACAAGGCAATTTCACTTGAAGCTGTATTAATCAGTACTTCAATTGTATAATTCAATTCTTTATAAATATTTATTTATATAAATTTTTTTTTATGCATTTATATTTACAAAAGCTTCAATTCCATTTAAGTAAATATATATATATTTTTTACCAGGTATAATAAAGTCAGGCAATTGTTTACTTTAGCTATAAATATGTATATATATATATATCTGCATATATATATTTTATATATATATATATATATCAATATGTAGTAGAGGTGCAAGTCGAATCTGTCGCTGGCTGTCAGTCAGTCGCCTGTGTTTTTGCGTCTTGTTGCTGCAGTTGTTATTCTGTTTTTTTTTTTCTGCTTTCTGTTGTTTGTCTTTCAGCTTTTTCTGCGTTTTGTATTGTTATTTAATTGTATTGCAATATTTGTTGTAATCAATTTAGCTACAGTTTCCAGTTGTAATTGATCGCTAATTCAATTTCATATAAAATTATACACTTTGCATAAACATAAACATAAATATAGGCTCAATTTTCAATATACAAAATACAAAGTTTTTTTTTTGCCTTGATAATATCTGGTATGCTCTGTGACCTACTTTCGATGCTATATACTCCGTTGTGTATGTGTGTGTGTGTGTGTGTCTACATACAAAATAAGTCTGCCTGCATATAAAAAGCTTTTATGGAGCATGGGAATTTTTTTTTGGCTTTGTTTACTTTCATTTTGTCTGTGAATTCACAAAATTCATTTGTGGCACAATTTTTGTGGTATATAACATATGTAGGAGGAGGAGAAGGAGGAACAGGAGATGCATGATAAGGTTGTTCAACTATGTATAGTAAATATTTATGTTTACAGTTAAAATATATATATAAAGAGCATTGTATATATATTATATATAACGAATAATTGCTACAATTATTGTCGTATCAGTTTTAGCTGCAATTAAATAAATCTTTGCATTAATCAGTGTAGACAGCATTTTTTTTTTTTTTTTTATTGCAATGACAAATAATCAAATGATTTTGATTATAATCTCAAGTGTATATAGATTTATATACTATATATATTTTTTTGTATTTCCTTGCTTCAACTTTTGATTATTGTAAATCGCATTTAATATTTGCATTGCGCTATAAATATGACAAGTGTTGCTTACTTTTTAGGCTGCAAGTGTTTTTAAAAATAAATTGCGAAAAAATATAAATAAATGCGACGTACAAGTATGAATATGAATATGTATGAGTATGCATATATGAATATAAGTATGAAGTATCAGTATTCAATAATATTTTATTTATTTTTTTTTTGATTTGTACTTCGCAACAGCAGCAGCGATGCGTCGCGTTTGTTGAGTTCACAAAACTTTTTGGATCTGTTTTTGCCAGATATGAAATATGTGCGAAAAAACAATGCAAACGATCATTGACTGCCTCAAGTTAATGACACACTGATTACGCACTTACAATCAAGCATTCTCTGCCACTGGCACTGCCACTGTCACTGCCATCGCCTTAGTTGCCAACAAATGAAAAAATATAAATGACTAAGAAATTAAAATCTTTAGCTAGCGTTTAACTAATGAAAATAAATTTAAAATAATTTTTTTTTTTTTTTTTTTTTTTTTAGAATTTATAGTAAATCGTTAGGCAATAAAATTAAAATTCCATTTTATATAAATACTATATAAAATTCTGTCTACTGTTTCGCAGAGATAAAAAATAGATAGAAAAAAAGCTAGAGATTAACAGACGCGCCGTCTGAGCTGCGTATTTGCTAGATAAATATGTATATAATATATTAGCAAAAGCTGCATATACAAATATAGACAAAGATTATATATATATGTATATAGTATCTGTAGTAGTATCTGAATATGAAGCTAGCAAGCTTAAAGTTACAGCAAAATTTGCATAGGAATTTTCATTATTTTCTTATCACAATTTATTTTTAATTTATATTTGTTTTATTTTTTTTTATTATTATTATTTTTTTTTGTTATGACGTCTGTTTATTCTAATTCATTTTTGCATTTGCATAGCGGCGACAATGGGCGTGTGTGTGTGTAGGCGTGTCAGACAAATGCGCATTATTATACGCTTGATCGTGCGATTTTTTGCACGATCAATTTTAAATAAATGATAATTGAAATTAACATTTCAACGCACACAATATTGATAACAACTGGGGTCTGTCTCGCATTTTGTTTATAATCATCAAAGATTGTCGTGTGGCAATATTAACATGCCACGTGGCACGTGCCACACGCCTGACTGATCACAGCTAACAATGACAAACAGAAACTTAAGAATTGATTTCAATTAATCTAAGAGCAAAATACGCTTCATTTCCATTTTTATTTCTAATATTATTTTGTTATTCTTTTTTCCCCCGATTACCGTAAATAAACAAATACTACATATAGTATATAGTATATATATATAATACTCATTCTATGGTTCATAGATCGTTTTGATTGTTGCGTGTAGATGCGCTGCCTGAATGCTTCGTTTAATAGCTGGTGATGCTTCTCTGCTCTCTATGCATCGCTGACTATTATAGACTATAAACTATAGACTATAGACTTAGCGGGGCATATGGAATGAAAGATTTACAATGTACAGACAGACTGGACTGATAGACAGATAGATGGATCGCTAGACAGACAGATATTTAGCTCATCAGCTGTTTGTCTAAGAAAAAATAAAAATACAAATAAAAAAAAATTAAAAAATAAATTACTGAGAATTTTTAAAAATTTTTAAAAATAATATAAATAATATAAATTTATAACAAATTTTTTTTTATATTAAATTTTTTTTTATTAGTTTTCTATATAGCATATTAAACATAGTCTTGTCTATTCCTTTATAAGACACAATCAGCATTTAAATATTTATATTATAATATTTCAAGTATTTTTCAATATTATCAAAATTTCCTACATGTAATTTTTTTATATGATGAAATACTTTTGCATTCAGTGTGCGCGCACAATCACAAACGCAACCGGAACGAAAACTTTTTTGTATTACGTGTTCCGAGTGCTTTGAGGAAATGACATTGAACCCGAACCCACAAGCGATCTCGATCTCGATCTCTGTGCTCTGTGCTCTAAGCAAACATTATAGCTTGCTTGCAATGACAGGCAACAAACATATAGACGGCAACAGGTCTGAGATATTAACCGGTTTATATATCGATCTAACTTTCAACACTTGCTGCGGGGATTTTTTCTTTTATATTAAGTATTTTCAGCTGCTTAACCTAAATTGTAGATTGTAAATTGTAAATTGTAATTAATGTATTTTTTTTCTTCTTTTCATTACAGATATAAATAAAAATCAACAACGGATTTTCCCATATTTTTGCTAGTAGGGAAAATTCAATAGCCGCCGCAGTAGCAGCAGCAGCAATATAAACAGAAAGAAACATAGTAGAAGAAGAGCTCGTTAAACTGTTTCGTGCGGCAGGGAATGGTATATTTCTTGGGGGATTGGGGCATGGGAGATTCTGACTTGTCGTCATATCAGCAGCATGTTCCAAATATACAGCAGCAGCAGCAACAGCAACACCAACGCATCCATGGACAACATCAACAAACACCATCACCACAACAACAGCAGCAGCAGCAGCAGCAGCAACTACAACAGCAGCAGCAGCAGCAACAGCAACAACAACAACAACAACATCAGCTGGTTGCACAAATCTCAACAAGCTTAAATTTATTGCAATCACAATTACAATTTGCCAGCGGCTCAAGCTTCCTTCAACAGCAGCAACAACAACAACAGCTATCCGCCCCATCGCCCCAACATCAACATGGCACAAGAAGTAGCAGCAAGAATAGTAACAGCAGCAGTAGCTTAGTAACTGCAAATCTACAGCAACTATCGGTTAGCAGCAGTGGCAAAAACAATAACAGCAACAGCAATTGCAATACACCAACAAAGTCACAACAACAACAGCAAAAACAACAGCAACTGGTTGACACTGGAGCTGCCACAACTGGTGCACTTAAAGTACATTCATCTTGGTTGCGTCAATGTTCGGAATCATCGGTTGCCGTTGTTAACGATAGTTGTGGCAAGGCCAAAATACAAACAACATCGCAGCTCAGCAAGGATCTCCTGGATAATGAAGATGAGGTGGCACTGCATCCGCTTTCCAATCAGGTAAAAATTAAATACAATTTTTTTTTTCTATTTGTGTTTTATGTAGTTCTGGGTATGACATCATGTCATTAATTTATTTTACATTATCGTATGGCAAAAAAAAAAAAAAATACCGTTAATTCTCATTATTTGTTGTTGGTTAAGGAAAAAATTAAGAATATTAGACGGGGGGGAAAAAAAAAATTGTTTGATATAAATGAAATTTAGCATTCTATGATTATGATGAATTAGCCAAAGTATCGGGAATACCATCAAGCAAATACTGTTGCAGATCATAAAAATATTCTTCGAGTCCATCGAATGAATGTTTTGTGATAAATGTTTTAACCACAGACCATGTTGATTTTATGAAATTAACATTTGCATAAACCAAAATTTCTGTTTGATTATCTTGTAATTTATATAGGCAATAATGTACCAATATTATAAATACATCACCATATGGTATACCCTGATTTTGAGTACTAGAATCAACAGAATATAATTGACCTTGATTACTACAACTACGCAATGTTTGAGTTTCAGTTACATTTGCCGATTTAGGACCAATTGCCTGTTGTATTGCTACAGTCATTTTAACAATACGTTGCTGTTTACCATTTGTATTAAGATGCCATTTACCCAAATCAAGATTAGTCGCTTTACGTTTCTCAAGAAATTCACGTAGAAATTGATGTGATGAACTAAATAACATATTATATAATTCATCAATATTAATATTAACTTTAGTTCTCATAACTAAACGACCATCATGTGTAGCATCACATGTTCCTACATTTATCGATCGTCTACGGAATATATTTAAATCAAATTTATCCTTTTTATCGGTTATATTTGGTAACTTTCGATGATGGGAATCAGCAGATGATTTACGATCCTTTGGTGGTAAATTTTTTTTACGCCAATCATTAGTTTCGCGTCCTTTAGCTGTAGCTGTTGCATGGGATGTAGAAACTGATGGTTTTCGTATAAGTTTCCTAAACCATGTTTTATTATTTGATGAACGATCCTTATGTTCATTTTTAGTCTCCAATTGTATTAAACTCTGGCCAAGTTTACGCGGACTCGATGAATTTTCTGTTACAGCAATTGTACTTCTATTGATGACTTCATTTTTTATTTTCTTTCGAAATGCATTCATTGTAAAAATCCAATTTGATTTAATTACAAAAAAAAACAAAAAAAAAAACAAAAAAAAATCAATACATGAATTGCATTTTCTTCTGTTCTTGATGTAATATTATGTTGTTTGGTATCTGTGAAAAGTTTTTGGCGGTTTCATCTTTTCTTCTATTTGTTTTCTATTCTATTTGTTTTTATTTATTTTTTTATTTTTTGTTTTTTTTTTTTATTGTATTTCAATTCGAATTTAATGTCATATTGTCAATTGAGAATTTGGTAATAAGTAGGGACCCCCTAGTAATATTATTGATATAAATTTAAACAAAACACTGTGTATAATACAAAAATAACATTGATGGGTTAATACTCAATACTTTCATTGTAGACATATTTTTTTTTTATTTTTTTTTATTATATATAAATTTATTTATATATATTTTCAAAACCCACTTTGATCGGAGTATAGATAAAAAATTCTTTTGACATTGATTTGAATCTCATTGTTAACATGAGTCTGACGTCAATTTTTGATGAATAAATTCGCAAAAAGTTTATGTGAATATTTTTGAGAAGTTCCAATGTTGACAATACGAAAAGCCTATAAAGATTATAAAAGATTACAATGTTGATTTATGGAAACAGCAGCAGCTGACATTGTGCTAACGTTGACATTGATTAGATAAGACCTCCAGTAAAAGATATACACTCTCTCTCTCTCTCTCTTTCTTTCTCTGTCATTCTTCTTTTACTTCTTAAGATTTATATATCGCATAGCTAAAAATATATATATACATATATGTATATCTATATATGTTTGATGTTTAATGTCTTTTGATAGGTTGGAGGACACACACGTCTATTGCTGCTCAACCAATCGACGGTGATAAAGCCATTAAATTTGCGAGAATTGGACTTTTATCAGAACATTCCGCAGGACATACAGAAGTTTGTGCCCAAGTATAAAGGTAAGATACCGACTATATTCCCCGTTTCCCCCTCCTCCCCCCTTCATATACATATATAATCACTCTGCAAACGATTCTCCTCGATATCGAAGCGCTTCATATAAGATATTCGTTTTATATATTTATTATATATACATACATATATATATCTATATATTCGTTTTGACTTAACTGCTTGTTCTATCATAAATTCAACAAAAATGCAAAAAAAAACAAGAAAAATCACAAAATCAAAAAAAAAAATGGAAAAGAAAACATACAATAATAAATTTAAAAAAAAAAAAAGACAAATAAATAAAAAAATAATAATGGAAAAATTGATGAAAAATGATATGAAAACATCTACTACTACTACTATATCAACTACTACTACTACTATCCATATTTCCAAAAATAAAATAAAAAATTAAAAATCGCTGAAGCTGTATTCAATTTTTGTTTTGTACTAACTAAAAAAAAAAAAAAAAAAAAAACTAAATTCATTGAATTTATGCGCTCCCACTGTATCGTCCAACAAAAAAAAAAATCATTTTATTTTAAGTATTTTATATATTCCAATATCTATATATATATATGTGATATATGCGTAGTTTGTAAGTTTTTGATATTGAAAGAATATAAATAAAAAAAAAGTACAGAAAAAAAAAGAGAAACTAAAAAAAAAATAATAATAAAAAAAAAGAAATACAAATGAAAAATTAATGAGAAAAATTCAATAAAATAAAATGTGAAGACTGAAAAAGCATTATTAGCGTAATATCTATAGGTAAATTTTTAGATTTAAAAATTTGTAATACGAAAACGCAAAAATAAAAATATTATAGCCGCCATGCCCAATTATTGTCTGACTCGACGCCTGGAAGTAGTCCAAGCGCCTGGCCCTGGCCAAAAGCTCGACGCGCACGCGCACGATTTTCATTTGGTTTTTTTTATCATAAGAACTCTTTTTAGTTAGTAGCGAAGTGACAACAAAGGGTAAGTCGCAAAACAACAACAACAACAATAATAAAACACAAAATTCAAAAAAAAAAAAAAAAAATTTAATCTCCAAATTATAAATAAAAAAAACTTAATTGAAAACTTTGTACAATTTTTCTATGTAAAAATTCTACAATATTCTTGATAAGTTTTCTTGTTTTTCTCACATTTTACAACACGCCCCTGGACAACAGGCAAATGCTTAATGTAGTAGAAGAAGAATGAAGCTAAAGTTAAAAAAAAAAAAATAAATAAAAAATAAAAAATAAAAATAAAAAAAAAAAAAAATTAATGCCTAAAGCCGGGGGCGTGATCGTTGTCCACTACATATCTACGCTCTATGCTCGTATTATCCAAAGGTTCGATGTGCGCCCACTGACAGACCCGCTCGTGATCTGCCGCTGAACCACAAATGAATCAGAATGAACCACAGTTCGGGAGAACGAATCGTAAAGCAACGAGAGTGTGTTGACATAACTAAAAAAATCAAAGCGTAAAAAAAAAAACAGAAAAAAAAGAAACCAAAAAAAAAGTTCGTGTTTTATTTTATATGTTTGTTCAGAAATTGCACAACGTGTGCTGACCCCCTTCGCCCCGTCCCGCTCCCTCGTCGTCTCCCATAGGCCTTGCCGATCTAATCGGATCTCAGCTCTTCTTCTCTGTGCCTCAGCTCAGCTCTGCTCTGTCTGTCTCTGGAACTGATCTGTCTCCGAGACTCTCACAGTACGAAAGCCGATTAGAAATGCAAGCAAGCCAAAAGAACAGACGGGTTTGTATGAATATAAAACACATACTATACTTTTATTATATATACTCTATATCTTATATATACATATATATAATATATATATATCATATATATATATATATATATATATATATATATATATATATATTTATTATAAATTAATTATCAAATATAATTACAATTACTACGAGTATTTAATTTTTCAATTAGTTTTAAGCTATATTTCAGTTCCATTAAGATAATAATTTTGATTGTTTTAAGATACATAATACTCTATATAAATATATAGTTTATGCAGGAAACTCGTGTTTTTTTTTTTTTTTTGTAATACAGACATTTAATGAAGATGTGAATTACAATAATAACTATCGAAGTATCGCGTCAACTTTCTTCGATTAAATGCACTTAATTTTTTTACACTATCGGTTGATTATGTCTCAATATTTGCACCCAATGAATACTCACATACACAAAATGTAGCTTAGGTCTAATAATCATAAGTCATGGCTCTATAAAACAAACACACACAAATACACATACACATATATACTACATATAACATACATACTACTCTATGTTGTCCCTCTGTCTCTATCTGAATCTCCTTTGAATTTGTACAGTGTCCATCCGTATGTGCCTGAATAATGCATGTTCTAGAGCTGTAAAATTAACGATATAAAGACATACTATCGATATTATATTAAGAACTTTTTATAAGCACATATGAAAAATCTAATAAGAAAACGTTAATTTCACAGCTCTCTCTTGCATATTCATTACTTTTGGGAATTGAAATCATAGTTGTGCCTTTTGTTTTTTTTTGTCTGTCCTTGTCATAGTTATACGATTTATATATATTATACATATATCTGTTATCGTCCTTCAGTTAACCATCAGCTTGTTAAATGTTTATTAATATCTCATTATATATTTAAATTTTTAACACAACTCCCGTACCTTGTACACATAATAATATTTGCTTTACATACAAAATTTATAATACATAAAAATACATACAAAAACAAAAAAAAAAAAAGAGAAAAAATTATTTCTTAATAATTATTGAAAAGCATAAATGAATTTTCGACTTATCGTTCGCCGGTGCCATTCTATTTCCAGGCGTTATGCAAGCCACATCTATGGGCGGCGTTAAATTGGATAAACGTTATTCGCCCAGTTTTCGGGATGATGCCGCCGCTGTACCCGTACGCAAGATGAGCGCCTCCAAACGCAAGCGTGATGATGTACTGAGGTACGTTGGAATATTTTCAAATTATTCATTTTGTATAACTTCAGAATATTTAGAAAGAATTTCCTTAATAAAAATAGTGGCAAAAAAAATAAAAATAAATAAAAAAAAAAAAAAAAAAAAATTAGTTAAAATATACATAAAAACATGACTGTTATTATTGTTGTTATTTGTTATTGTTATTATTGTTATTACTGTTATTACTGTTATAAATTATAAATGTCATATACAATGTATGACTTGGAAAATCATTGAGCGAAGCAAATGGAAATGAATTTTATTTTTGTTTTAGATTTGTGCAATGCATACAAAAAACAAACACGCACTCGCCCCTGTCAAACATAACGGGTTAATTTTTGGGTATGCTAATAACAAACACACATATCGTATATCGTTTATCGTAATCCTTTAACTACTTTTCATATATTTTAAATCAACAATTGGACAAAAACAATTGCAGCATATGTTGTGCCATTGGAGTTAGCTGTAAATATTTTATTATCAAAATTATCGAAAAGTTATCGTCCTTACATGCACTCCAATGGCACAGAATATGTTAACGAAACCAAAAGAAAATTTGCAGCTTATTTTTGTTTTAGGTAAAAAAAAAGTAAAATGTAAAAGGAAAGAAAAATCATTTGTGGCATCAAAAAAAATAAATAAATAAAATAATAATAATTATAATACTATAATAATAATATGGGGTTGGCCGCAGCAGTTTTGTTAGTAGTGTGTCGTGTGTAAAGAAGAAGAGAGTCCGCTTGATAATCCATATTAATCGCACACATCTCGCCTGGATTATTTGCAGAATGAAGGTGCATAAGAACGGAAATGCGGCCGATGTTATCAAGAGCATTTCGCAACTTGACAACTCCAACAAGCAATGTTAGTATCCTGCGCCCTGTCAACTATATCAGTATATACTGCTGATATCCTGGACAGTTCATGATCATACGTTTTGTACATAGAGACATATGTACATATACATACATTATTCATACACATATATATTTATATATATCATATAAGAAGATCAAAGAATTCTCTTCTCATATTTATAATATTAATTTTTTTTATTTTTTTTTTTTGATTTTTTTTCTTTTCTTTTTCGTTTCGATAAATTTGCAGATTTTTTAATGCT
This sequence comes from Zaprionus obscuricornis, assembly GCA_037044475.1. Classification (NCBI taxonomy): domain Eukaryota; kingdom Metazoa; phylum Arthropoda; class Insecta; order Diptera; family Drosophilidae; genus Zaprionus; species Zaprionus obscuricornis. The sequence continues at coordinate 5,466 of JBAMBR010006245.1, read as the reverse complement.
CGAGAATATAACATCGCAATTTCGTAATCCCTGCATATTGGATTTAAAGATGGGCACACGACAACATGGTGACGATGCCTCAGCTGAGAAACGTTCCAAACAGATGGCTAAATGTGCTGCAAGCACTTCCGGCTCATTGGGTGTACGTCTATGTGGTATGCAAACGTATCAAGCTGATCTAGAACAATATGCCAAACGGGATAAGTATTGGGGTCGTGAGCTTAATGAGGCAGGATTTAAGACAGCGCTACATGACTTCTTCTACAATGGTTATCGTTTGCGCATACGTGTCATACGTAAAATCCTGCAACGTTTACTCCAACTTCGACGAGTTATAGAGAAACAATCCAGTTATAGATTCTATTCCTGGTAAATTAATAGACATTGACAATCATATAACATTGAATGCGATAATTAATTGAAACTTATTTTGCAGCTCTTTGCTTATTGTATACGAAGGTTATGAGGAAAATCCTATGGCCCATCCGCCCTCCATGGATTTGGATGATTGGCTGGAAGCACCAAAATCTGCAACATTACAGCCCACTGGCGTTTTTGATTATCATCCAGAGAATAGCATAGATGAGGATGATATTGAGGATGATGAGACGGGACATGAGGCTGGCGATGAATTGGAACCGCACGATACGGATGAAGATTTGCAACTTGTCGCTGCTGTTGACAGTGGCAATGCATCCGCTACAAATAGTAGCACTGGTGCCGATGGTTGCAATTATGATGCTGATGCCTCCAATGATTCCAACTCACGTCTAAATCTAGCAACACGTCGTCATCTGCATAAACGTGGTTTTGCTGAGGCAGCGGCACGTGGCGTTAAACAAACATCACATAGTTCCACAACAACCACAGATGAAGAGGAAGATGACGATGAAGATGATGATGATGACGAAGAGGAGGAAGAAGAGGAAGGAAATAAATCACAGCATTCGCATTTGTCGGTTATGCCACCGCCACGTAGCTGTGGTGTGCTGCCAACGAAATTGACGTCTGTTGGCAAAAATAATGCTAACAGCGCCACACCTGCATTCATTCCAATTTCCGAAGAGACAGTATTTCTAGATCCAGAGCCAGCGTTACCCAGCGTAACAACATCATCGCCACATTCCGGTGACTCATGGATGAACTATAGCAGCAATAGTAGCGATGATTTCTCTGGTCTCTCTGAGCAGATTAAAGCCGTCGCCAGTGGCCGACAGACAGGTATGAAAAATAATCATAAATATAATTTATGCTTCTAATTTAATCAACTTGCATTCATTTCTATTTTCAGGCAATAATAGCTCTGATGATGGCAGCTCAGATTATGAAAGTAGCATCATTGGTCCAACGGAAGCCATGTTCAAACGCTACAAATCCCAGCAATCTTTCGATGCAGCAGCTGTTGGCAATGTAGATGCTACTACTATCGCTGCTACTGCTACTACTGGTGGTGGCAACTCGAGTGTCTCCAATAGTGCCTCAAACACCATCAAATCACTTGTATCACCCGCCTCATCGAGCGCTTCATCACTGAAGTCTGTGAAGAGTGCAGTGAAACGTTTACGCTGCAAAGACGATGATGAACACTATGCGGCACATGATGATTCACGTGAGGCAAAGAAATCAACCATAACATCGACACCCGTTTCAGCTGTTTCTTCACCCGCCAAGTCGGTAGCAGTTCAGCGTAGTTGTGAGAATATCTCAAATTCAATGCTTGCTGGCATGTTGCTAGATTCACTGGAAAGTGACAATAACAATAGCAGCGCTGAGAGTGTAAAAGCTGCTTCTGTTGCAGCTGTAACACCACTGCGAAATACTGCATTGTTAAGCGGTTCGAAATCTTTGGATATGTCAGCACCAGCCACAGATGATTCAGCATGTTTTGTGGATGTGCGTCTCATTGATTTTGCACATACAGCGTTTGTACCACGCAATGGCAGCATGTTGCCAACTCCAGCCGCTGCGCCAGTCCATCATGGACCTGACGGTGGCTTTCTCACCGGCCTGGACAGCCTCAATCGCCTGCTCAACGAGATTCTCGCCGAGGAAAGCATCTAAGGCAGCAATCAACTCAGTAGGAAAACAAAAAAAAAAAAACAAAAAACTGGGCAAAGTATATAAGTTTAAAGTACAATTTGATTTCAAAAAAAAAAAAACAAAAAAAAAATTATAAGAAAAAAAAAAACTAAATTGTTGCAGCAACATGTGTTAAATTATGAACTAATCTTTAGGAATTCGAAATGTGATTCAGGAAAACAAAACAAAAAAAAAATTTATTTAACCAGATAAACCAACAAAACAAAAACTTAAAAAAAATATATAAAACAAAAATATTTCTAAAAAAAAAAAATGAAAAAAAAAATGTAAAAGAAAAAATGTAAAAGAAAGAAAAACCCAAACGATATATGTGCAGAGCAGACAATTAATTCAAATTAACAGAAAAAAGTTTTATTATAAAGAAAAAAAAAAAAACAAAAAAAAAATGAAATGATTGTACAATTTATTTAATTATCTTTCTTCCAAATGTAGTTTAAAATTGTTTATTAATAATAATTGATAAATTATTATTGTTCATGCTTTAGCATTTCCAAGCATTAATGTAACAAAAAAACACAAAATGGAATGGAAAATAATTAAGTTTTGACATGAAAACAAACAAATGATAAAAGAAGGAATGAAATGAAACCCAACTATAATTATTATGTATTGTATTTTAAATAATTATTTAGGCATGCAAGACCAAGACCATGCGTTTTTATACCTAGCTATTATTATAATACAATGCAAAATGACAAAGCATCAAAGCAAAGTAAGAACAGTATTTTGTTATATCTTATATATTTTTTTTTTTTGCTTTAATCCATTTTTCCTTTTTAATTATAGTTACAAAAAAAAAAAAAACAAACACACAACAAAATTAAAATTAGAGTGTGAAAAAGCATGAAAAACGCTATTAAAATAAATCCTAATAACGTATATATGTATATGTATATTACTATTACTTATTGTATAATTAGAAAATTAAATGAAAAAAAACATAAAACTTAAAAAAAAAAAACAGAAAAAAAGAAAAAAAAAAAGAAATAAAATAAACAATGTATATTTTCATTTAAGCACGTTTAAAAACTTACAAATGTTCTACTGATTGCAAAATAAATAAATTTAATTTATCAATAAATGTCAAAAATAAATAAATGCATATTTGTTTTTTCTTTTTTTTTCATTTCATACCGTTAATAAAATTAATCTCTCTCCGCTCTTGAACGAATAATTTATGTTAAATCATTCACAGCTCGCGTCTGGCGTTGCCATATCGGGAAAATATCAAAAATGTAAACAGCTTGACAAGCGTTTGTACATTTTTTAGGCACTTATTACACTATTGTGAACTATTCAACATTTACACTAACAGTGCGTTTACATTGCTGTTAATTCGTCAAACAAAATGTGTGTGTAGTATTTTTATAATTTTTATTTATTGTTTCATAGTTTTCTAATTGATTTTGTGTAAATTTTACAATACATAAAAATAACGAGCTCATATTAAATATTTGCGAAAGTGTTTTGCACGCCGCATAGACAAATACAGCTTTAAAATGTAAACCAACTTATGTAATGTTCAGGGGGCAGGTTAACAGTGTATAAAATAGCAACATTTGCCATATATTTAATATTTAATATTGACGAAACTAAACAATAATTTCAGAAGCAAAAACAGACGCACATAAACAATGGGTGGCCATCACGCAGAACCATATAAGGTGCCACATCCAAGCATCTACAAAGTAGAAAATGTGCCGCAATTGGTGGAAGTAAGCGAAGCACTTGGCCGACAGGGTCTGCGTGATCCCTGGCTAAGGTAAGTTATGGATTATTATTACTCGACTGATCTAAGTAATTGCAATTTGTTAATTCAGGAATGAAGCGTGGCGTTATGAGAAGAAGGCATTCGGCACACACAGATCCCGTTTGACCACATTCATGTTCCGTGGCCTCGGTGTCGGTTTCTGCGCTTTTCTTGCAACCATTGGAGCAGAGTATGCTTTGGGTATTGGTAAAGGGCAGGGCGGACATGGACATGGACATGATGATGCTCACGAACATGATGATAAGAAACATTAAGTGATAGTTGATGATTGTTAATCGATTAGTTCAATAAACTGCAATTCGTGTGTAAATGCGCTTTAATATTTTTTTTTTTTATTTTTATGTTTTTTTTATGATTACAATTAATGATACGATTGATGTGAATTAATCTTAATCGCAATACATTTCGTGGCTTAAACTAAAACACATCAGTTCCGATCAGTTGACACGCGGTTTCAATTCATCAAAGCAGGAGCGTAAGAATATTTGTGGCTTCTTTGTAGGATTAAAATATTCATGTCCTTTAGACCAGTCGTAGCCCACCGCATAGGCAAATATCTGTCCATTGGCATTGAAACCACATTTGGTTATTGATTGATCCATAGCCTCACTGGACTTGAGCTTGGTGCGTGCATCTTTGTCCCAAAAACTGAATGTGCCATCCGAGCCAACGGTGACAAGTGTTCCATGTATTGGATGGAATGCAATATCATTAACGGCATAAATATCTTGGAAGCCCGATGTTCCCGTCGATCGATGGCATTTAAATGTAAAATTATCCTTTGGATTAACTGGATTCACATATTGTATGGCCACACGGCCCTCTATGCTGCCCAGCGCATAGCCAGTGGGTGTCTTCTTTTTATCCTTAAAGATAGATATGGTGCGATGTTGATATTTCAGTGGACTCTCCTGCCGCTTATATTCGGTTGGACTGTTCTCTAAAGAGTAGATGATAAGACCGCGTCCCGCTGTGCCTACCACGGCCATGGGATAATCTACATCAGCGCAATAACAACGCTCTGGCAAATTAATAGTCATCATTGGATTAGGTGACCGCATATCCCAGAACTTCAAGAATATTTATATTAAATATAATAAAAAAAAAAATATTTATGAATATATTACCTTTAATGTTTTATCCCAGGAGCCAGTCATAAGGCAAGTATAGTTTGGTCCCTTTACAATGTGACATGTTTTGACAGGTCCGTCGTGAGCAGCGACTTGCATTACTTGCTCGGAGGCAAGATCCCAAAGTTTGACCTGTTTATCACAGGAAGCCATAAAAACTTTTGTACCATCATCTGCCCAGCATACATCTAGCACTGGTCCACCCATTGTTTTCATTGATTTTGGCACAGTCGCTCCATTTTGTTCAACTTCCCAACAGCGTACACTGTTGTCCCAGCTGCCGGCAATGAGAAAATTTTTCGGTACTTGCAACGTGCTCGGACTAAATTCAAGCGCCGAAACGGAATCATCTGGTGGCGATGCCACTTCGAAATCGTTCATACGATTCGTTGTGGTTTGTGCGGCACCAAACATGATTTTGTTTTTAAAATGTCGCAAAATTTTTGAATATTTACTTCGCTTCTC
>JBAMBR010006244.1:0-26465 GCA_037044475.1 Zaprionus obscuricornis | reverse complement strand
TATATATATATTGTGTATAAATATAAATTTATATATATTTGTATGCATTCTTTTGTTTTAGTCACAACAAAATAAATATTATTATATAAACAAGAAGTAACTGTGAGTGAAATCTATCATTTTACGCAAATATTTTACTAAGAAATTAAAATTTAAGTCAGAAGCAATTTCACTATTCTACATGCACTGATTTAACAAAAGATCTGAATTTTTTTTTCGGTACATAACATAAGAATAGTTACATTTTATTCAAGGGTACAGGGTATTTTACTGTCGGGTGCACCCGACTGTAGCCTTCCCTACTTGTTTTTTTTAATAATATTTAATAATTGCTACTGTATATGCATTCGATTGTCCCTGAACTGTCTGCTATATAGTAACAGTTATTTATCTAATATTTAAGACTGCGACACGCCTTGAAACTTAACTGCTGGCAGCTCATTAACAACGCGTTTCCTATGAAATTGTTGCCGTGGCGAACATTTAACTTTATTTTTTTTTTGGCAGCATTTATTGCTGTTCATAAATAGCGGAGAACAAAAACTATATACACAGAGACAGACAAAGGCAGACACACACACACACATACATATACACTTGCACAAAGCAACAGTTGAAGTTTGTGTCTTCAGTCATTTGATTTATGCCGTTAGACGTCACCAAAGCGCAGCCGCGACGCGTCGTATATTCTTAGCTTCTTCTTGTTGTTGTTTTTTTTTGTTCTCGCTGCTTTCTTAATTTTTGCTCATTACTTTACTCCCTCAACTTTTGGCTACTTAAAAGCTAAGCACAAAGCAGTCTTATGGCCAATTAACATTTAGCAGCAAGTGCAGCTAGTCGTCGACTAACTAAACTAAACTAAGCTACCAAACACTCAATAGACACAAACCAGATTCGATGAGAAAGAGAAACAAAACTTTCGGTTTTTGCACTGCGACTCGAACAGCAGCAAGAGCATTGAGCGGCGAAGTGACGTGCGGCTATTACGTAATGGTTGCTAACAAAATGCAAATATGATACAGAAAAAAAAAAAATAGATAGATATTTATGCTAGAGACAACGCCCGCCCGCGCGCGACTTTTGATATTTGACAGTCAGGCAGCAGCAGCAGCAGCATGAATGGACAGCAAAAAAAAAAAAAAGAATTGAGACTGAATTGTGAATAGTTTTCTTTATTTTTTTTTTTGTGAGTAGATTCGTTTGTGCCGTTGTGCTTTTTGTTCACACGCCAGTTGGAAGTTCACGTGTTTAACATGAATATAAACAGTAGAAGCAGCGGCTGTTAAAGTCAAGCAATACACTGCACAAAATAAATGTGCAAATTATAATTAAAATTAAATTTTAGTTCAAATTTCTCTTAGAATTCTTATTATTATTTTTTCATTCAATAAATAAAAAATTATAGAAAATACTTCTTTTTTTTTTTCTCACTGTGTACGCTGTATGTGGCTGAAACTAATTTGCGGTTGAAATTAGAACACGAAACTCGTGTTGAAACTTGCACAAATGGCAAAAATAACTGAGACTTGCAATAAATTATGCATAAAGTTAAAAAAAAAAATACAGTAGAAAAAGAAAAGTAAACTGTGTTTTAGTTAGTTAGTCTGTCTGTTTATCTGTCTGTCTGTCTTGAGCCTAAGTTTTGAACTTAAGAATTTTTCATATTTTATTTTTAAACTTTTAATGTTAGTTACGGCCCGGTTTTTGTTTTTTTTTTTTGTTTATGATATTTTCATTATTTTTTATGGCATTTCTCGTTAGCTTTGTTTTTATTTTTTTTTGTTTTTTATTTTTAGTTTATTTAGCACTTTGTTGTTGTTGTTCTTGTTGCTGTTGTCTCTTACACGTTTTGCTTTTGTTAGCTGCTTCGCACAACGAGAAAGAGAGAGAGAGAGAGAGAGACGACGTTCGGGGGGTTAGGCTTCGTTGCAGTTTTGTGTCTGTGCAGTTGCCCTTTTTTTTTAGTACTTGTTTCTTGCTGTAGTTTTTTTTTTACGTTTTGTTTTTTTTTTTTGTTTTGATGTATACAAAAACACGTCCAACGCGCACGAGTTGCTCACAACGACTGAATTAATCGTAGCGCACTTTAAGCCAAGTTTCGATTTCCAGCTACAAAAATAAAAAAAAAAAGCTTTTTCGGCCGTAACTGGAAAGACGAAACATGTTGATGATGATCATGACGATGATGATGATGTCGACGACGTCATCATTTCATTTCATTTCGTTTCGTTACGATCGTTTGCGATCTTGCGGCTTGTTTTGCTTGTCAGCTTTGTTTGCGCTTTTGTTTTGGGCTCTCAATTCGCTCAAGTTCTCAATTCTCTGCATGCTTACTCTCTCACACGCTCTCTGTAAAGTTTGTGGCGTTTCCGTTTATGAAAAATACAATTTTGGTTATACACTGGGGGAACTTTTTGTTTTTTTTTTTTTTAATGGACTTGCACGTTAATTGTCGGATGACTTTGTGGTTTTTCTTTGATTTTTCTCTCTCTCGTGCTGCGTCTCTGATAATTGAACAATTTGTGTCTGGCGCTACGCTGCTGCTGCGGCTTTTTTTCAAAAAAAAAAAAACTTATTGATTATATTGTTAAAACGCAGCTTGAGCTATTATCCAATACAACTTCGCCTCACGTTACGCCCCTTTTGCTCTTTTTATACTTACCAGACCCCCTGCCTTTGCCTCTTTTAGCCAAAGTAGAAACAATGCGTTTTCTTTCATATTTCAAGAATTTTTTTTTATTTTTTTGTTTTTGATTTTATTTTGTATTTTTAGTGTTTTTATTTTGTGTGTTTTGTTTGTTGTTCGTTTTGTTTTTTTTTTATATAATTTTTTTTTTTCATTTTATTTTATTTTATTTATTTGGTGTTTGTATTTTTCGTTACCCTTGTTTTTTTTTTTGTCAGTTTTGTTCATTTTTTTTTTGCTTATAGTTTTTGTAATGTTTTTTTTTTTTTGTAATTTCGGACACGGCTTTAAAAATGCTTTTTATATGATTTTATGAAATTTAAATTGCATATGTATCTGTATCTGTATCTGTAACTGTAATTTGTATCATTTTTGACTGTATTTTGGTATCTGTTCATAAGTAAATACAGTTTTTATATTGTATTTTTATTTATTATATAAGCTCGATTTACTTGCTGCAAATCGTCGCTGACTGATGCGGAATATATGTTATGTATTGTTATGTATGTATTGTATGTATTGTATTATCATTTAAAAATGCCATTAATTTTTTTTTTTTTTTTTATATATGTTATGTATATGTGTTGGTTTTCTTCTTCTTGTTTTCATTCTGTTCGTCATATTCATATTCATATTCATTCATTATGCATTATTCATTTATATTTTCATTTCATTTATCTTTTCATTTTTAGTATTAAGTTTGCTTATGAAGTCTGATGCTGAATTTCAATTAATTATTGTATAATCTTATAAATTAATTAATTAATTTATAGTCACAAAATAAAGCTATAAATGTTGTTGGTTTTTTTTTCCTTTTCCTTTTCAATTTAATTTTGTTTTTCTCATTTTACTCGCAAAGTTTACACAAAATGCATTAAATTAATTACAAGTATAATAAATTATTTATAGCACATATATTATCTTCCTTCATCTTTAAGTAACATTCCATTCTTTTTATCTTTTGTCTTTCATTCCGTACACTCAAAAAATTGTTCTATAACTTGTACATTAAGCAACAACACAACCAAATCGATGTAGTTTCATTCTTCTTCACCTTCCCCTTTCCCTTCTTCTGCTTCTTTTTCTACTTCTTCTTCCATATTCAACGAATCGATTAACAAATCAAAGAAAAAGCCAACAAACATTTTGCAGACTAAAAGATTTTTGAAGAATTTCAACATTCTTCAACATTTTCTTTGTCTTCTTTTTCAACTTTATTTTTTATGTGCTATTTTTTTTTTATTCGTTTTTGTTTTTTTTTTTGTTAAGCATGCGCTAAGAAGCAATAAAATTTAATTTTATTATTTAATAATAACGTTTTCTTTCTCTCACTTGACTAACTAAAAAACGGAAAAAACAAACCTTCAACAACTTTTTAACTTTAAGCATAATTTTCTATAATTTTTTTTTTTCAGCTTTCAACTTCTTACACTTTCAATTCGTCTATCTTCTTTTTCTTCATTTCTTCATCATCATCATCTTTTGGTTAATTTTTCATTTTCGTCTTAGATGAAACCCCATTTTATGTTTATTGTAATTATTAATGTAGGCATATTAATGAATAAATTTTTGTTTTTTTTTTTGGCGCATTTTTCTTGTTGCGTTTTTTTTGTTGTTGTTTTTTTTTTTTTGTTTTCTTTGTTTTTATAATAAATTTGCAATAATGTTTCGAAATACAATTAGGTTTAAACTATGATAAGGAATTATGTATTTTGTAGCTTTTTTTTTGGTTTTTTTTTTGATTTTTTTTTTGGAAAAAAAGAAGAAAAATCTAAAGAGAAAATGCTAACAAAATGTGTGTGTATGTGTATGTGTAGGTTGTGTGTGTGTTTCTTATGTTTTTGTGTTTGTTTTTATATTTTGGTAACAGCATGAAGTGAATTAGTACGCTCAGCTCTTTTTTTTTTCATATTCATTTTCTACATACATGGGATTATAGACACTCAATCAATCAATCAATCAATCAATCAATCAATCAATCAATCAAATGCATTCTCATTGATATACTTAATTTAATAGCTTAGTTTTTCTTTTTCTTTTTCATATTTTTTTTTATCTTATATTTCGTATATACTCGTAATTATTACATTGTATTTTTTGTTTTGTTGTTGTGTTTCATTTTGTATGAATATGAAATTGTGTGTATGTGTATGTGTGTGTGTAAGTGTGACAGTGAACAATGTTTAGCTGAATTATTAGTTGGTCTTCTCTTGTACACATCTAATGGTAACTAAATTTTTAGTATTTCATTTATTTCTAAATTTTATATTTTATTTATTTCTTTTTTATTATTTATAATTTTTATTTTTTTTTTTAAATTTTTTTTTTAAATTTTTATTTCTTTTTTTATATCTAAATTCATCGGTCTTCGATCACTTCTTAAGCCTGCACAGTGCATTTCCCATATTATGGGTTCATCAAATAATCTTTTGCATAGTTCTGCTACAGAACTTTTCTTCTATGTATTTTCACTATGTATTCTTTTTCTTCTTCTTCTTCTTTTTTCACTATATTCTTTTGTTTTTTTGTTTTTTTTTGTGTTCTTCAGCATTTCGTTTAGCTTGGCAACTAACTAAATTACAATACAATTTAGATCATTTCAGTTTTATATATCTTTCATATAATACCATATTCCATAGCACATCAAATTATACATATACATATATATATATATATATATTATATAATATGTATTATCATATTATATACACATACATTGAGTACATATATCATAGCAATACTAGACTTCATACAATTTATAAGTACTATACTAATATAGTAGTACAATATAATATTGCATTTCAAGTTTTCTTTTTTTATTCTTCCCGACAGATTGTTTTTTTTTTTCTACCCATTTAATAAATTTATTTATATTTTTTTTTAGATTTTTCCCTTTTTTTTTTTGCTTTTGTGTGTTGTATAATGTATTTTTTTTTTATTTTTTTTTTATTTTATTTTATTTATATTTTTTTTAGTGTCTGTTGTATGCTGTGGCAGTTCTTTTCCAATAGTACAAATATTTTGCAAATATTTTTTCTTATTTTTGTTTATTTTTTTTTTCTTTAGTTTTTATCATAAATTGTTTAAATATTATTTGCAATTTTTAAAGTAAATCGTTTCCCATATACACATCTAGTAAATGTTTTTTGTTTTTTTTGTTTTGTTTTTTTTTTTTGTCAAATTACAGTTACATTTAGCAAATATTACAATATACTAATTATTTATAATATATATATAATTATTATATATATTTATTTATTTATATATATTTAATATTAATTAAATTTTTTTTTAAATTTATATTTCTATTTATTTTTTTTATGTTTTTATCTTGATATTTTCTAATTGAATTCTTAGCTTGAAAATTATTTACATGTATAATGAAAATTACATACAAATGCGCATTAGATTTCATAATAATTATAATTATAATTATAATAAATTTTTTTTGAATGATTTAAAAATAGAAATTGTAACTAATACTACAATGATTTCTATAACTATAACTATATCTATATATGTCACTGTGTATATATATATATATATATATATATATGGCAAAAGTTTTAAGGTATATAGCTAGAGAGTGAGTGAGAGAGAGAGTGAGTGAGTGAGAGTGAGATAAGTGAAAGATAATCGGCAGCTTTATCATCTGTTTTCTTCTTTTTCTTCTATTACAACTATTCGGCATCTGATTTTAAAGCTTCTTCGATTTAAAAATCTCTTGCTAAAGTCTTAACTTATGCATTTCATTTCCTTTTTACTTTGTGTCTGCGGAATTAAGAGTGTTTGCAAATTTAAATTAAGCCAAAAATTTAATTAAATTTAATTTAAAGACTATATAGACTAGACCTAGTGGCTAATGACTAATGACTAATGCTTAAGACTTACATACAACATTTGTTAGTTTCTAGTATTTACACATATTGCATTTTACCATTATATGCAACACACACACACACATATAATTGTGCTGCAAATTTTGTGGCAGAAACAACAATTTATTATTTGGCAGTGCCATTTAGTGTTGAATGATGCTTAACATAAACTCCACCTGAGTTTCACATATGCCTCCACGATGCGATTCACACAAATTATATAATTATCGATATATATAGTTTTCATATTCTGTATTCTCTTGCTTTATCTCTTTAGTTTGTCTTCTTCTTCTTCAACTGCTGCTTCTTTTTTAAAGCGAACAATATTTGGCATTTGCTGCAGTCTCGTGTGATTGTTGCTGTTGCTGTTGCTGCTGTGTTGTTTGTGTTGCATTGTTGCTGGCGCGTTGCATGCGCCGCATAATATGCCCAGCTTGTTGCTGCAGTTCCTCCTCCTCTTCCTCCTCTTCATCTTCATCTTCATCTTGCTCTACGTCCACGTCATCATCATCGTCCTCTTCGTCTTCCTCCTCCTGCTCGCTTGTGCTAGCAGCTGCTGCTCCTGTTTGCGATGATTTCGGTTTGATTTTCATTCAGTTAGTAAATTCATTTGGCAACACACACACATCGACACACACACACAAACATACGCACGTAGTGTGAGTGGGAGAGAGTGAGAGATACATACATATATACAGACGGAGAAAGAGAGAGAGATAGAGAGAGAGAGAGTGGAAGAGAGATGCAAACACAAATATATGTATAACATAATTCGTGGAACGACGGGGCGTAACACATACATACACAAGCACACACACACACACACACACATAGACACCAAGAGTGAAAAAGTGAGTGGAGCGAGTGAGCGAGCGAGCGAGTGAGACATACACAACAGATACAAAGAGTTAAAGAGAGACAACAAGTGATGGAATGAGGCGATGTTTCCGTTTCCGTTTTCTCTTATTTTTTTTGTTGATCGAATGAACGAAATTCATGGAAGAGTCATGAGGAACATGATATGTACATCATACCGATCGGCTGATGCTGATGGGGCAGCACGCTCCCGTGTTATATGATACTCTCGCGATTACGTTCCATTTCCTCAGCCTCATTATCTGGATCCACACTCGATGTCGATGAGACGCCGCATATTTGCATTTCAATTTCAGCCAAACGATTCTCAAGATCCCATTGTTGCTGTGAGAGTTTTGTATTGAGCGCCTGATTCTCTGATTCAACTGTATGCAAACGTTCTCTCAAACGTTTTATCTCATCCTCAAGTGCTTCATGTGAGCCAAGCAGCGGAGTAGTGCCACCACCGACACCACTGACGCCAGGGCCATAGCATTCCAGCTGTGAGCTTGAGTCACAAATGTGACCTGCAACAAGAGTAAGAGACAGAGAGAGAGAGAGAGAGAGGGAGGGAGGGAAGAAGTATAGATATACTATTAGCTGTCACTTATGTCTCTCTGTGGCAATACTCTTACCTGTGTGACTTGGCTGCGATTGCGGTCGCATTGAGTGATGCGATGTGGCACGACTGCGTGGTCGCTCCTCAGAGCCGTGTGCACTGGGACTGGCTGAACGTGGCGAGTCTGTGGCACGCACCAGATGATCCGCATAGCTGCGAGGGCTGTTCAAACAGTTGAGTTTTGGGGCGACAAGCTAAACTTTAATCACTTACCTATAGCCATGCGATTGTTGCTGCTGTAAATGCTGTTGCTGTTGCTGTTGCTGTTGTTGCGTCTGTTGCTGCTGCTGCTGCTGTTGTTGTTGTTGTTGATGTTGTTGCACATGATGCAGTGCTGCAGCTGCTGGTGGCAACCACATATCTTCCAATGTTGTACGACCAAAACTTTCAACCAAACCTGGCGTCGATTGGCAGCGGCCCATGGCAACTACATTAAAGTATTTGACTGTGTTTTAAAATCAAAAATCAAAAAAGAGAGTTGCAAAAAGTGGAAAGAGAAAATAAAGGAAAAAAAAAAATAAAAAAAAAACAAAACGTTGGGGTGAAAAAAATTTAACGAAAAGTAAAACAATTGCATTTGGTGTTAATCAAAATGTGGGCCAACAAACATTCGTATTCGTATTCATATTCATAATCATATTCATATATTCATATCAGCAAAATTTCAAACTCATTTACTATTTTTTTTCATTTTTTTTGGTAAATTTTGACAATGAAATTGGGAGGCATAATATTCTATGTGTGTGCGTGTGTGTGTGTATACTTTGTGGCAAGACTTACCTTTCTCTAGTGGCGCCTTCTTATATTTCTCCAAACGTTTGACGGCAATCGATTCGAGTCTCACACGCGCCGCAGGATATTCCTTAAGCACGTCCCACATATCCTTTTTGCTTAGTACAAAGAGATCGCTATAGCCCACAGAGCGTACGCTGGCAGTGCGTCGGTTGCCTGTACGTGTTTTGTTGCAAGTGCAGCAAAAAAAAAAATGCACCACAATGTTGCATAGAGCATTGAGAGAATGCGTGTGTGTTTGTGTGTGAGGAATAGGGAAGTAGACAAAAGTTTAATATCGAAATCTTGCAGTTGTTGTCTTTATTTTGTTGTTGTTTCTTGTTTGTTCTTGTTGTTGTTATTGTTGTTATTATTATTGTTGTTGTTGTTGTTGTTGTTGTTTTCGTTCTTATTGTTGACTGCACACACACAAAGGCATTAAAATTGCATGCCAACCTGCGGGCTGGGAGTTTGTTTCTGGTTGAGGGGGAGGATGCATAGCAATTGGATATTGGATATTTGTCGGAATACACTCAGAGAAAGCATCACAAGAAAAAAATTGAATAAGAAAAAAACATAGAAAATGTCAAAATTAAGCTTGCAAACTCTGTGAAAGCTTTTTTTATGCATCTTATGAATATTTTAAATTTTAAGTCGACAATATAATTTTTTTTTTTTTTGCTTTAAATAGAATAAACTTTAAATTTAAAGTTAAAATTTTCTTCAAGTGTATTTGTTGACAGTTGTCATAAGGGACAGGAGACACGACACATTGTAAGTGCAACAAATATAGTAGCTACATATAAAATAAAAGACACAAGTTTCTTGTGGCATTCCCATATGCAACTTATGCAAGTTATGACAGCGAATACTTTAGTTAATTATAGTTTCAGTTTCAGTTTCCGTCTTGTTTTTAACTTTACTGCAAAATGAAATTCTTGAACAATATTATAACTAACAATAATAATAAATACTTGAAAATAATAGTTTAATTTAATTAGTTTAATTTAATTTTTGAATTTAAATAAAATAATTTGCAGTTTCAGGGGGAATTTGTAGTGAAATTGTAAAACAGAAGAAGAACAATTTTTATTTAGTTACGAAAATAGCTTAAAATTGTTGTGGCTGAAAGAGGGAAGAGGATGTATTAAAGGGGAAAGAGAGATAGATAGATAGAGAGAGAGAGATACATATATGAAGTTGGCGTGCAATTCGAATACATTTTTGAGTTTTTGGAATTTGTGTAACAACAATAAACAAAAAAAAAAATATTCTTTGATTCTATATTTGTTTATGTTATGCAAAGTATGTGTGAGTGTGTGTTTTACTGTGTGTGTGTGTGTATACTTATTGGTTACACTGTCAAAACACAATTAGAAACGTTTAAATTACGGCCAGGCAAAGCAATACAACAACGATTCATAAGACACACACAGTGACATTTATATAGTTATAGAGAGAGAGACAAAGATTAAGAGTGAGAGAGATAGTGATATATAAAGTTTCGTACTAGAATAAAGAAATTAAGTTACATTTATAGAGAGATAGATATTTTTTTTTGTTTTTTTTTTTTTTTTGGATTTTGTTTTAAATACTTTTAATACTCACACACTTACAACTACAAAGAGTATATCGGGTGAACGAGGGGCATGTCAACTGATGACAATTGATGAAATGAAAAGCACTTAAAAGGCTTCATGCAAAAGTGTTAGACAATAAACGCGTGTAAATTTTTGAATAGAATTGAAATTGTGACTTAAATGATTCTTGACTACAATGCGATGCGATGCGATGCGATTTGATTTCGATTTAGGACTTTTCGTAAGGTAAAAACCTTTTAACTTGGCCAATTGTCTGCTGGCAAAAAGTCAACGACTAATTGAGAACGACAAGCGACAAACTTTTTGCCCAACTTGTGCGACAGACAAAAGAGACAGACAGACAAAGAGAGAGAGAGAGAGAGAGAGAGAGAGACAGATAGTCTGAGAGTAACTTAACTTTTTTTTTTTGTTCAACAATTCAAATAGAATTAAGTTGCAAGTTGCAAGTTTGCAAGTTTATTGCATGAGTGTATGAGTTGCAAGTGGCAACTTCTGTATGTCTCTCTCTCCTTCTCTCTCTTTGTTTTGCCACACAAATTGAATTAAGCGACGCCTCAAAAGTATGCAATGCATGCACTGTGATAAATTTCATTCATTGTTGATTAATTATCTGCGCCTGCAACATAAACACACACACACACATAGAGAGAGAGAGAGGCCTCTGCTACTGCTATTTGCTGGCAGCAATTGTCGCGTCGGCTTGTTTACAGTTCAGCGAATTGCACGCTAGATGGCGCTTTAAAATTTTTGCATAAATTGAATTTAACTAAAAATTTATTTTGGCCAACGACACGCAATGCGACGTGTTGCAACGTATTAACCACAATTATTGCTGGCAATTGAACTTTATTTAAGCTGATTTCATTGTATTTTATTGCATTGCATAATTGTGCAAAAACTGTACAAGTCTCTAGCTGTGTGTGTGTGTGTGTCTCTGTGTGTGTGTGTGTGTGTGAGTTTGTTCATGCAGGTGCAATAATTGCATTTGGCATTCATTAATTGTGCCAAGTGCATGAAACGAGGTAAACAGCGGGAAGGCAACAAAACACAAACACACACACACAGACAGCAGAAAAAAATATATATAGTGGGAGATAGAGAGAGTGAGAGAGAGAGAGAGAGAAAGGGAGCGACTATTGTGCGAGCGATAAAAGTGCTTTGCATACTTTTGGTTGCGTTATAGATGGCGCGCTGCGCTGCCATACGGCGTTTTTGGTTGAAGCAGGGCGCCGGGGGGGCGTGGCTATAAAAACATTTGACAAGTGAAAAATCGAAAAATGCAAATATGCAAAAGAGAATTTTTGCAGTTGGCAGTTAAAAAAAAAAAAAACAATACAAAAACAAAACAAAATAAAAATAATAAAAAAAAATATAAAAAAAAAAACAAAATTGATGATAAAACTTTGAATATATGTGCGAGAGCGAAGGGATGTCTGTGCAGACGTCTGTAAAATTGACTACACTGAGTGAGATTACAAAATTACAAAAAAAAAGAAAAAAAAATAGAGTAAAGGCTGAAAAAAAATATAAAAAAGGAAAATTAAAATTATAAAAGTTAAAATATGTTTTTTTTTTTTTGTGAATTTTTATAGAAAGAGATTTTTTTTAGGCTGGCAATTGAAAATAGTCGTTGCTACAGGGTATTAAAACTGTTATCAATTGATGCGATTTAAACGATTAAGTCTTTGGTGCGCTCTATTAAATAGATTCCAAATGGCAAAAGCAATCAATTAATGTGAAAGGGGTTCGCTTAAAGTGAGTTTACGTTAAGTTAAGGCAAGGCACGGCGCATTATTGCACGGCACGTGTATGTTATGTGTGTGTGTGTAGAGTGTGAAGAGTTTAACCAGGTGTAGAAATGTGTGCTATAGACTGAGGTTGGGTTGTAAAGTTAAATAGATAGATAGAGAGAAAGAGATAGAGAGAGTGAGTGAGTGAGAGAGTAAAAGAGAAGGTGCTGCTAACCAACGCTGTAAGAGCGCTGACTAAGTAATCTAAGTGTGAAGTTTGTGTGTGTGTGCAAAAAAGTTTTTTTTTGTATTCATAGATAGATAGATAGATAGACTAGACGTAAGAGATACGAGTACTATATACTTAGTATAGTATGTAGACACACACATAACAAAGTCAGGCTAAGATATAGAAATATAAATATATATATAAGTATTGATAATATATATTGTAAATATATATAATATTATTTAGAGATATAGTTTGATTTGTTCTTCAATATTTTTGATTGATTGTGTGTTTGTTTTGCTTTGTTGTTATTGTTGTTGTTTTTACTGTTGTTGTTGTTGTTATTTGTAGTTACGTTAAGTTCTTGCTTGATTTGTTGTTGTTGTTGTTATTGATATTGTTCCGCCTGTCGCACTAAAACGGGATATTTACCAAGCTCTTTACCTGCGGTGCCCATATTCAGTATACTAATTTCGCCAAAATAGGAACCTGCCTTTAACGAGGCCATAACCGTCTTGCCATTGTCAGCCACAACCTGCAAACGTCCGCGATTCACAATGTACATCTCTTTGCCCACTTCACCTGCAGCAGCAGTACCAAAAAGATTTATAGTTGCAGAGAGACAGAGAAAGACAGAGAGAAAGAGAGAGAGAGAGTAAAAGATTATTTTTTCTTTTTTGCGTCCTTTTGGTTTGGCATCCGTTTGACTCACCTTTGCGGCATATATAATCACCCGGAGAGAAGAGCACGGGCCGCAGGCGCAATACCAATTCACAGAGGAAACCAGCTTCAGTATTTTGAAAAATCTCAACCCGCTTAAGTGTATCTAAATGGACGTTAATTGCTATTTCAGCCTGTAAAACAGAGAAAGAGACACAGATACAGATATAGAAATACAGAGAGACACACACACAGATACAGTTACATTTGTAAGACAGGATACAGGATACAGCTACAAACAAAACTGTTTGGCAAAGGAATTAGAACCAAAAGAAGCAATGGCAAAAGCAACCGAAAAAGAGAAAAAAAAAACGATAACATGATACAGAAATGGACAATTCGTGTTTGTGTTTTATGTAGCAAGTGGAAAGGGATGAAGGCAGAAGGCAGAAGCGGGGGCAATGGCACAAGAGGCAGCCACAAGCAAAGGGAACTGGTATATATTTTTTTTTGGGGGGGGTGTAACATCTGTTTGTTGGATTATTTACCTTTAATTTATCAGGAAGACAGGATACGGCGCGCTCCTCATCCGAGCACTTTTGCGTGAGCCACAGGTAATCGAACCATTTGATGACCTTCACCTGCAGATGATTCGGCACACGCCGCATGCGCATGTACGTCTTAACTCCGTCCAGCTTGGCTGTAAATAATACCAAAAAACAAAATAAAAATAATACCAATACTTTTATTCTCATACTCAATACGGGTTTTTTTTTCTTCAATCTCACTTTCTCTCTCGCTCTAACTCTGTCTTTCTTTCTCTGTTGCTGTTGCTGTTGCTGATTATGTATGCGAGCTTGTTTACTGTGGATTACACATAGAAATTGAAACGCTTTTGGCATACAAATTGCTCGTATGGCGCTTTTGCCGTTGATGGTCACCCCATTATTCTCTCTGTCTCTCTTACTCTCTCTCTCTGCTATGGTCATCTCATTTCATACTAATCGCTTGCACAGCAACAACAACAAAGCAATCAACATTGTGCTGCATAAATTTCAATATGTTTTCCATTTTATTTATAGCATTTTATTTCTGATTAGACATCTACGAAAATTTACGTTGCAACCTGGCCGTATACGCAATATTTGTATTATATGCACATATGGAAACTATTTTAATTAGTTAAAGAAATACTAGTTCTTAAGTAATTGAATCGAATGAAATATTTCTCTTATTATCGTAATATTCCCTGAAGCTATGGATGAATGTCTTTTCTTATTGGAAGTTAAGTTAAGTTGCGTTAAGATTAAGCTGCAGCTTTGCCATATTCCCAATAGCAATTTTATATATAGTAACTATATATATATATCTGTATCTTAAGGGAGTTGCATAGTTGCTTGAAAAGTTTCTTAACTAGCTGCAGACACGCACACATAGTGAGAACTTAGTGGCAACTCCAACTCTCAAGTCAATTGTCTCTCTTTGCAGTTTTGCCACACGTGTCACGGGAATCGTCTTTTGTTTTAACATAGCTTTTATTTTTTTCTCTACTCTTCACTTCTTTGACTGTCAGACAGTGTCTGTTTATATGCGTGAGTGTTTGTGTATGTTTGTGTGTCACTGTTTGTACGTTTGACTAAGTAACCAAGCGACGCTCGATGAGAGGAAATTAAATCTCTACTTGGCTCAACGTCACAGCCAGCAAATATTGACACAATTTGTCGATTGACAACTGCGGCTGTCTTCGGCTGTCTGTCTATAGGTGCTTCGAGTGCCGTGAGAGTATTTGTTGGGGTGTGGCAAATGAGTAGGCGGATGACGACAAGGCGAATGTGAGATGAGAGAGATGGCAGAGAGTAGTGAGTAATATTGCCTTCCCCTTTTTGCTGGGTGTTTGCTCGTGTAAACATTAGCAAACCAACTGGCAAACAAGCAAACAGATTGAAAACAAATAAATAAAATTGCTTGTCGGCCCGCCAGGCAACCCACACACACACACACACACACAGAGACATACAGAGACACATACACATATACAAAGAGACTTCACTCACATCTCATCTATAATGCAAGTGACGCCACAACGTCCAAGCGCCTGACACTTGCAAAAAGACAATGCGAGGCAACGAGAGCAGCAAAAAGCTGTTACCCGTTTTCCTATATCTATATATATGTATCTCTAGATATCTGAGAGTATTCTTTCACTTGCTGCCAATTGCCACTTGCCACATTCATTTATCATTTGGCCATTTGTCGACGCGTCGACAGTCGTCAGCTGCTGCTGAAATTTCAATACCTTGTCGCCTAATCAGTCAGCCGAAGTGCAAAAGTTCAATCATTCAGTCACTGTATCACTATGTTTCTCTCTCTCTCACACATACTCTCTCTCTGTGTGTGTGTGTCCTGTGTTTGGTCCAGTAAACTTTAGCACAGTTATTTATGACTTCGGTCAGCGGAAAAAAGGAAACTCAAGATAAAAGCAAAAGTTGCAAAAATAAAAAAATAATTCCCGAGTCTGATTCACAATTCTCAAGAAATTTCCCATCAAAATAAAAAATAAAAAAAAATTAAAAAAAACAAAAAATTTTAATTAAAAATAATTGAAGAGGAAGAGCTTATTAATATTCTATCTAAGTCTTATCTCAAGTCTCCCAACTATCAATACGATAACAGACAGTTCCCACTGTCCACACTATGTGCTATAAAAGCAACATCTGGTCTCATTTGTCTCTTCAGTTTATTTGTAAAGTCGTTCAATATGTTGTGGCATCAATTGATTGGTTTGGCTATACTTAGCCTGGTACTCATCCAGTTGCATCAAGTGAGCAGCGATACAGCAACCACCACTGGCTGTGCCAAGAATTTTACTCGTGTGGGCAGCAAATGTCTGCAGATTGGTAATAACTGGAACAGTTGGTATGAGGCTGATCGTTATTGTAATTCGATCGGCGCTGGTCTGCTTAGTCTACAGAATCAAACAGATTTGGAGGCGATCAATAAGTGGCTCAACTCTACAGCTTCCTATACTGTAGAATTTTGGACCTCTGGAAATTCGTTGGGTAATAGAGGTAGCTACTACTGGCAGAGCATTGGTCAACAGGCACATTATTTACCCTGGTCTACTGGTCAACCTCAACCCAATTCTGGCGATTGTTTGATACTCTATGCTAACAATTATACTAATTGGGGTGTAACGGACTATCGTCTAGCTATTAGGAACTGTAACTTTTGGTCGGCACAGATTTGTGAACAAAAGTTACAACAGGCGCAAAACTTTACAACACGCGTGTGTCTAAAGCCCGGAAGTTTTGAGACAGCTCAGGTGTTGATCTAAAGGATTATAAGGATGCATAAGTTGTTGTGAAAGTTCCAAGATACATATATCCGATATTGATAGTACCCAGTAAAGCTTTTACTATCATTTTAATTAACTTTCATCGAGTATATATTATGTTATATGAAGCCTTCAATTTCGCATGAATTTCTTGATTTATATATTATTATCTTTATTTATATGCCAAGTACTTTTCCCCCCATAATCTGTTTTTCATATTATTGTGACATTTTTTTTTTCTAAATATATTTGTGACTAATTTATAGCATAGACTTTTACTACTTATGTATATCACAACCTTGACAGTTCCGTTCTGTTGTCAATCATATGTGAAGTCCGAGACATGCTTATCATATCGTCAAAAATGTGATAAGCTCTGAGCTTCCCCTCAGAGACTACTAGTACTATATAAAAAGGTATCCCCAGCAGAGTCTTTAGTTTAGTATTCAACTACGATATCAAGTAACAAGTATACAATGTTGTGGCATAAATTGGTTGCTTTCGCTGTGCTTAGTCTAGTGCTTGTACAGCTACATTATGTGAGCAGTGCTGTGACTAACACTAGTTGTAACAAGAACTTTACATTGGTCAGTGACAAATGTCTAACGGCCAACGATAAATGGTTAAGTTGGTATGAGGCTGATCGTTATTGTCACTCCTTGAACGCAACACTAGTCAGTTTGGGCAATGCAACACAATTGCAAGCGATCAACAAGTGGCTCAATGCAACAACATCCTTTACACTTGAATACTGGACATCCGGCAATTGCTTTGGACAGAAGGGTACCTATTATTGGCAAAGTACTGGCGCACAAGCACGTTATTTGCCTTGGGCAAAGGGTCAACCAACACCAAATGCTGGCGATTGTCTATCGCTTTATGCAGCCACATACAATGTTTCGGACTATCTGTTGACCATCAAGAATTGCACATCTTGGGGAAGTGCCATCTGTGAGCAGAAGCCACAAAAGATTAGTTCACGCATTTGCCTTAAGGAAACTGCCTATGAAACGGCACAAGTTTTGGTTAACTGAATAATAAATATACTTTGAATATTAAGTAGCTGAGGTTTTTTCTTTCTTTTTTATACTCGGTGCCCATTGGGTAGCAAGAGTATATGGGTTAGTGACAAGAGCAAATGTATGTAACACCCATAAGGAGGCGTGGCCGACTCCATAAAGTATATATATTCTGACTCAGGATCAACAGCCGAGTCGATTGGAGCATGTCCGTCGTCCGTATGAACACACAGATCTCGGAGACTATAAGAGATAGAGACTTCATTTTTTTTTTGCATAGTGTTTGTAGTGTTTACAGGCAGATCAAGTTTATTTTGGATTTTTGCCACGCCCCCCTCCGCCTCCACAAATCGATAAAAACCATTTTGAATACTCCACTGCACCTACAACCAGCCAAGCTACATGAATGAATTCTGGTACAAAGTTAGAATATGTTTATCTGGACGTTGTGTACAAATTTGGTACAGATCGGATAATAAACATGAAAGTTATACACATTTCAAATTTCAAAAGTTGAGAGGCGTTCGCCTGCTGTTCTCACCCCAAACGACGGCAACATTTACTCAGTGTTTCTCACACTTGTGAAGAGCGTGGCTCAGTGGTTGGAGGGTTGAACTCGCGTGCATGAGGTCCGCGGTTCGATTCCCGAGACGATTTATTTTTTTTTAAATTTTTTTTTTATATTAACTTAAAATTGGCAAAATAAATATATAATATAACTTTGGGCACCGAGTATTATATAGTCGAGCACACTCGACTATAACTTTCTTACTTGTTATTATATAAAGGATTGTCAACTAGAAAGTCAACTTAATCGACAATTAGTAATTCTTCTGATCTTCTGCTCTACTTTGAAGTAGAATTAAACAAAATATTAAGCATGAATTTGCTTATTTGAAAGTTATCAGTACTTCCCCGAGCATTTATTACATGTAATATTCATTATCTTTATAAACTTGATACAAGTTCAACTCACTTTCGTTTGTAATAGCTTCACGCTTTTGGGTGATTTCTTTTTTCCATCATTTTAATGCTTATTGCAGCCAATGAAAACTAATCGTAAATCTGATAAGATATAGATAAGCATAACATATATAAGCAGCTTTTCATGCTCTTGGTTTATTTAGTTCTTATTCGTCTCTCTTGCAGCTATAAGTTTTTTTTTCTATTTATTCCTGGAATTTAAGTTATTTTTATTTTGTTGTTGTTGTTGCTTTCTACTTGCTATTTCCTAGAAATCTTGCTATACTTGAGCTGGTGTCTGTCTTTTAGCTGATTTTCAGCTGATTGTTTAAAGTTTTGAAGGTTATCTTATCACAGCACTTAGTATATATTTTTATTTTACAATTGACAATCTTATCAAAGTGTTACTCTCGTTTAACCAGCGATTAGTCAGCAAACTATATAAAATACATATATATATAATATATATATATGTATATATAGTGAGGGGGCTACCCCAATCTAGTCTCAGTTAAATCTCAGTTGTCGCTTTTGATGATGATGACAAGTGTGTTTTAGTGTTTTTTTCTTTTTTATTTTTTTTCATTTCTGCTAAATCGCAAATGGTGTCGGTAGACGCAGCTGAAGCTGATTATCGACTTTGGCAGCTCTTAAAAAGTTCTGAACGTCAAGGCAATAATCTTGGTAATTCCAGCAGCTAAACAGTTGAATTTTCCCCATTTACCTGTGCTGTCATCTGTATCGATTGGCAAGTGACAAATTATCATGTGATTGTCGGAAATAGCTGAGCATAGGATTTGCTTCTTCAAATCGACAAAAAAAAAGGAGAATAAAAAAAAAAACAACTTGAATTTTAACTTGATTTTATAGCCACAAAAATGTGACATACACTTAAAGCTAGCGCTAGCAGAAGAGGCAACGCTTTTTTTCTGTTGCTCTGTCTCTGTCTCTGTCTCTCTCTTTCTTTTTCATCTTCACATCATTTTTTTTACTTGCCACAATCATTTATCATTTTGGCCAACTCTTAGGCAACTGTTGGCAGTGAGACTTGCCAAAGAATTATAATGAATTACATTGAAAACTTTGCGTTAATTAAATATATAATTCTCATACTTCATCTCAAGTTTCATGCTCTGCAAAATAAATTGAAAAATATAACTTTGAAAATTTTTTCGAAAATTAAAAATATTTTTCACATTTTTTTTGTTTTTAATAGTAAAAACAAATGAAAATATTCAAATTTATTTCTCACACACACATACATATATATGAGAATTTTAACTGTCATTTTAATTTCTCTCATTCGTTTTGTTTCATTCTCTTCTCATTTTTGTTGTTGTTTTTTATACTCGAGTTTCAACTATTTTCTGTTTTTTGTTTTCTTTCTCTTATTTCATTTCAATCTGGCAAAAAAAATGATTGCATACTTTTCGGCTGCTTTATTTTATTTTTTTATATGCTTTTGTATATTGTATGGCGTAACGAATGTAACTGGCTATCGGTTATCGGTTATCGATTGTCATTCGTTTATTTTGCGCGCATTTTACAACTTGTTCATTGGCAGACGCAACCAAGGATTATTTGCATGGCAACGCAGCATCTTGGCACATGTCACATACACTCACACAGAGAGAGAGAGAGCGGCAGTCAAACACATATATAAAGGATATGCTTGCTGATAGCACACACACAAACACACAAACACACTCACGGGTATTGCCAGGCGACAGCATGCAAAATTACAGCGATTTTTATTGCGGTTCTGCTTGGTTGCGTCGCCTGACACTGGAAAGAAGCATTTCGAAATGGTTTCAAGCAACAACATTTCGGCAAAAGAAGAGAAGAGCACGAATGGCAGACACAGAGTTTGTAGATATGACTATAGTATATGGCGGAGTAAGAGAAGTGTAGGGGTACCGGGGGACTAGCAACCTAACCGGAATGCTTGTCACGTTACGCTTTGTGAGTTTTGTTACCATTGAAAATCAATCTAAATATTAATTGCATATTCCATGGCGTTGTCCTTTGTGTATGCGTGTCTCTCTCTCTCTCTCGCTGTATGTGTGTGTTGAAAAAATAAATTGAAATTGCCAAAAACGTAAAAAAAACGACGCGCTCAGAAAAAAAAATGACGAGAAAGAAAGAAAGAAAGGAAAAAAAATATATAGAAAAATATGTAGACTTTGTGTGTGATTCCTATGGCGTACGAGAGTACGCAATGGCTATGCGACTCGGGCTCAGTAATTGCGGTTTAGTTGTGCATTTTGTTTATGTTGCAATTACTAAACGAGTGAATGAGAGTGACAGAGACAGCGACAGAGACAGAGCGAGTGTGAGCGTTGAAGTTGCGGAAATATAGAGATTTGAGATTTAATTCCTGCTCTGTGGCTCTGTTGGAGCATGTTTTATTTTACTGTTCTCTTCTCTCTCTCTCTCTCTCTCTCGCTCGCTCTCTTCTCTCTTCTCTTTCCACTTTCACAACTTTCCCCTCGAGTTGCTTTCAACGCTTTTTTTCCATTCCGTTGCATTTTGCCGACACAAAATTTAATTTGCTATTTTGCCCTGAAGTTCTACAACAGGGCGTGGGCGTGGCATGAAGAGTGGCAACATAGCCGCAGGGGGAGTGAGAAATGTGTAAGTAAAACGCATCTTGCCGTACAACACATTTTTCTTTAGATTTTCTTTACAGTTTTTTTATACCCTGTAAAAAAATAAAACTATGCATAGCATAAAGTTGATACTCTGTAATCTTTGATCTACAATTTATAGCTATAAAATTTATTTTATATTATTTTTCAACATCATAAATTATGCTGTTATATTTTAATTTTTATAGAGTATCTGTTAGTCGTGCTACTTAAACTTTTCTCATTTCTAGTCGTTATTTATTTTCATATTTTTTTTTCTCTCTCTGTTTTCTATTTTTTATATACTTTTTCTCTCTTTGCGTTTATTTCTTATTTATTTTTCATTTTATGCTTCGCTTGGCCACAGTTGCCACAGGCGCAAATTTGTTGTTGCAAGTTTCAGTTGCAACTTGCACTTGTTGTGATTGCTGTCGTTGTTATTGTTGCTGGCCACAAATTGTGGCGCCTGGCAGCACCTTAAGCACTAATCTGTAAACTATAATTGCATTTAGATATTTCTTTCTCTCTCTCTCTTTTTTTTTTTGCTCTCTAACACGCAAACAATACTTTTTGCGTGCTGTCAGAGTTCAACTGTCAACAAATATGAAGAGCATAGAATGTCTGACAGTAGAACGTCTGGCAATCTGACAGTCTGACAATCTGACAATCTGACAGTGAGTTTGGCAGACAGGACAATTGTCACTGGGGCCATCAAGTGTTGCGTGTGTGTGTGTTTGGCCAAAAGACGCACAAAACTTGGCATCATATGTGAAAAGAAATCTTTCGTCTTCTTCTTTTTTTGCTGCCTTTTGTGGTGCAACAATAAAAAAAAAATAAAAAAAAAATCTGGCTGCAAAAGTTGAAACCATTGTCTGCCAAACAAACTGCAGCAAGTTTTCTCGCTGACAGGACGTGAGAAGAACGTGGCAGGTGGCTGTATGGACAGTGGGAAGTGGGAGGTGTGGCAAGGATTCGAGTTTATACAAACAGTAAATATGCGTGACAAAAACTTGCTCTTCCGGCCTTTTCATAAGCCCAAGAACAAAAAAAAAAAGAAAAATTGCAGCTAGTAAAACTTGCTTGATATGATGAAAGGAAACTGCAATGCAATGAAAAGTCAGCAGGCTGTGGCAGAACAAAAAAGAGAAAGAGAGGAGAGGGAGAGTGAGAGAGGGAGAGGTATAGAAGCAAAGATGAGGCCAACTGGCCAAGTGAAAATTTGAAACTAACTAGAAACCACTTAAGAGCAACGCTGTGATGTGCATGTGAAGCTACAGACAATGAAGCACAGCAAGTATATGAAAGCAGCAAAAGAAACCAAAAGGGAAAACAGAGAAAAAGAAAGACACAGAGAGAGAGAGAGAGGGAGAGAGAGAGTGTGTGAAGAAAGGCAGCCATGAGTATGTGGAGCGACAGGACATGCAAGACTGTAAAGGGAAAAGCAGCTTAACTATAAACTGGCACGAAACGAGCGAAGAGCAAAGAGTTGAAGACAGACGACAAGCACATGAGAGTGAAAGAGAAAAAAAGTATAGAATAATCATTTTAAATGTGAATCAGAGTGAAAATTGAGACATGTTTTTCTTTTTTTTTTTTTTTTTACTTATTTTTTGTTCGATAGATGCCACAAAATGTGAAAAACTTTTCAAATATAAATCAGTAAATTTTTATAGCATAATATTTCAATATAAATGCAACGTATATAAAAATTTTTTTCAATATATAAAGAAAGCTTAACAATAATTATTTGCTAGCGATACTTTATGCGAATATGCGAATATATATATATGTATATAAAGTAGATTATACAGTTATTAATATATATATATATATATATATATATTTATTGAGATTGAATGAAAAGTTAATAATAGCAACAACAGACAATTAATATAATTATTGCATTTATTTAAAGTTTTTT
Organism: Zaprionus obscuricornis; assembly: GCA_037044475.1. NCBI lineage: Eukaryota > Metazoa > Arthropoda > Insecta > Diptera > Drosophilidae > Zaprionus > Zaprionus obscuricornis. The sequence continues at coordinate 3,572 of JBAMBR010006244.1, read as the reverse complement.
TTCTTTTTTTTTTGCCCCATCAAGTGGCAGTGGAGAGAGAAGATAAGTAAAAGATGAAATGAAATTCTTTAAATTGCATCAAAGGGGAATTTTCTCCATATAACACGTAAAATATGAAAATGTGAAAATATATTTGCAGCATGCGTAAAAATTGCAGACAGATAAACGCAGACAGACAAACCGCATGCGTTGCTTGCTGCTGCTGCTGCAAGAAGCAACTTGAGAAGGCAACATCGACTTGAGTTGAGTCGACGTTGAGTTGAATTTCGAGGCAAAGTTGAGATAAATTCGTTATTCGTATTCGTAGCAGCAGCAGCAACAACAGCAGCAGCAGCAGTTCAAGTGAAAATTTTCTGTGTTCTGCGTTCGAGTTTTCCACAAAAACCAATTTCTATCATTAATTATGCATATGCGGTTGCCAGTTGCCGCATATAGCTGAAGATGAATTGAGAGCTCAACTTGAAGATGGAAGCAGCAACAGCAGCAGCAGCAGCAGCAGCAGAAGCAGCAACAGCAGCAGCAGCAGCAACAGCAGCAGCAGCATTAAGCTGAAATAGAAGATGGAAACAACAGCTATAGGTGAAAGCTGAAACACAAAGCTGAAAACTGCTTGAGCTTCAGCTGATGATGAAATGCCACAGACATTTTTTGGGGCGTTCGTTTCGTTTCTCATCTTGTGGATTTGTTGGGGCGGCAAACAAAAATAAATGCGCTCCGTTAGCTACCGAGCATTGCAATAACAATAACAATAACAATCACAATGGCTATATAGCCATAGCTATAGCTATAGCTGATGCTGATGCTGATGCTATATAGTTCTAGCTGACGTTGGCAATAACAATAACAATGGCAAAATGGCAATGCAAAAGGCGCATGCCAGTTGCAGTAGCAGCAACGGCAGCACCAAGCTATGCACTATGGAAAATCCTTCGCCTTTCAAGGATAATGGAATATTTTGCCCTTAAAGAGCAACAACAACAAGCAGAAACAGCAACAACAACAACAAGAACAAGAGGAAGAGAAACAAAAAGCCATGTTCTAAAAATACAACGGTAAGTTGGCAGTACATGCAGCTTAATGGGCAAAAGCGGCCAACAGAGCGTCGACTGCGTCTACAATATTGATTGGAATACACATACACAAATATACATACACATACACACATATACATACACATATACATACATACATACACATATACATACACATACACATACTCATAGCAAGACACATACAGCAGAAGGGACGCACTCACGGTTACAGCTGTAGGGCATAAGCAGCAGCAGCAGCAGCAAACATAAACACACACATACAGTAACAGACAGCAACACATACATATACACTTACACATACACATATACATATACATAAACACAAACAGGACATTTACTTACAAGGCGCGCGACGAAGCGTTTGCTGTTGCTTTTGCTGTGGCAAGCGTAAGCAAACAGCGAAACGAACAGCAACAACAGCAGCAACTAACATACACAAATACATATACAAAACATACACACACACACAGACACACACACAACACGGACAAGTTAAAGTGGATAATGGACGCTGCTCGCTGCTTGCTTTCTACTATGCTAGCGAGCAGCAAGCAGTAAGCAAAAGCAAAGGCAAAGGCAATGGCAAAAGGCAAAAGAGCGCAGCTCACTCGCTTCTCGCTTCTTACTCATCCCTAAGCATCACAGCTTGGGCTGCTGCTGCTGTTGCTGTGCTCCGGCTCTTGCTCCCCTTTCGTTACCCGTGCGTATAGCGCTCAATGCTATTTTTAGACACGCGCTCATTGTGCGAGCAGCAACAGCAACAATTGCTACGAACAACGAAAAAAAAAAGCAATAAAAAGAAAGAGATAGACTATGTACGTGAAAGAGCGGAAAAAGCAGTGGCAGAATCTAAGCGTTTGAAAGAGAGCGCAAGCGACAGAGAGAGAGAGAGAGAGAGAGAGAGAGAGAGGAAAGCTTGTTGTAGAGCTGAGCTGAAACGGGTTCAAGTCAAAATGGCTGCAAATCCCCGCACGTAAGGCACACTACAAATCTCTAAGTACTGCCAGAGCACTGTACGTATTTGACTTTGTATCTGTATGTGTATGTCTGTGCGTTCAGCTGTATGTGTATGTCTGTGCGTTCAGCTGTATATGTATGTGTGTGCGTAAATTGAGCGCATAAATTGTTTTAATTGCAGTAAACAATTGCAGCAAAAGAAGGCAACAACAGCAGCAGTAACAGCAACAGCAACGACTTTGCTGACAGCAACAGCAGCCACAGCAGCAGCAGCAGCCTTTGCAATACTGTCAACTTTTAACACACATACACACAGACAAACATACAAATACAAACACACATCAATCAAAATGCGTCGACAGCGTTTGCATAAAAAACTATTTACAATAATAATTACATAAAGCAGGCAGGCAAAAGCAACAAATTAACATAATTTTGAAAGGCAGCATGAGCCAACAGTAGCAGCAGCAGCAGCAGCAACAACAATAACAACAAATGCAACAAATATTATGCACTGCGCGAAAAAAAAACACTTAGAAATTCAAATTATACATGAAATCAAGTAGAAACTGATAAAACTCAAAGAACTCAAAGCTAGAAAATGTTGAAGATTTTTGAAAAAAAAATGAAAATTTTTTTTAAAATTTTCAATTTTTTTTTTTTAAATTGTCAATTTTTGTTTTAAATATTTTTTTTAATTTTTGAAAATTTTCAATTTTTTTTTTAATTTTTTAAATTTTAATTTTTTTTTAATTTTTTAAAAATTTTAACTTTTCATAATTTTCAATTTTATTTTATAATTTTTTAAAATATTAATTTTTTTTTAATTTTTTTTAAAATTTTCTTTTATTTTTTTTTATTTTTTAAAATTTTCAATTTTTTAAAATTTTTAATTTATTAATTTAATTTATTTATATTTTTTTTAAAAATTGAAAATTTTCAATTTTTTTTTAATTTTTTAATTTTTTAACTTTTTCAATTTTATTTTATAATTTCATAAAATTTACAATTTTTTTTTAATTTTTTTAAATTTTGATTTTTTTTTTAATTTTTGAAAATTTTCAATTTTTTAAAATTTTTGAAAATTTTCAATTTTTTTTTTTAAATTTTAAAAATTTTTATTTTTTTTTAATTTTTTAAATTTTTTTTTTAATTTTTAAAATTTTTATTGATTTTTAATGCTTTTGTTTAAAACTAGCAAAAAACTTGCAAATACTTCAAATTGAACGCACAGTGTATATAAACAGCAACGCACAATATAAAGTGAGCATGAGAGAGAGAGAGAGAGAGAGAGAGAGAGCAAGAGCGAGCAAGAAAAGGATAGCAAGAGAATGAGAAGCATAAAGTTTGCGCCTGTTTGGCGTTAACAAGCCACAGCGTCTAACTAAGCGTGAATGTAAGTGAGTGTATGTATGTATGTATCTATGTATCTGTGTATATGTATGTATGTGCATGTGTGTGTATGTGTGTAGAGGATAAATGTATGTTGTGCTGTTGCGTCCTCGTTGTTGTCGTTGTTGTTGTTGTTGTTGTGTTAGTGTGTGCTAAACAACATTGTTGCTA
>JBAMBR010006243.1:0-21738 GCA_037044475.1 Zaprionus obscuricornis | reverse complement strand
AGATGGTGACGAATGCCATCTCAGATAGACCTGGTTGCGGACGGTCTATTTCTTCAATGTTGTAGTGTGATAAAAAAAATATATATATAAAATATAATATATGTATATACAATTGAAATTTGTGAATTTTGTCTTTCTTTTAGTAAAATTTATTGCGTGCTACATATTTTTTACCATGTTGTTAGCCGGTAGTGTAGACTTTGCTTTGTAAAGGTCGATAATTTCGTAAAAACGTATGTCCGATAAATATCAACATTGTATGAATAGTGGCCCAGGGAGGCAACAGCACCCTATGGAACCGATGAGCAGCTGGAGCGGCACCAAAACTGAATAAGTGAAACAATCATGAGCAAAATAAAACTTTCCAATTTCCCGTTTAGAGTTGCATTGAATAATTTGTCATCTTCTTTGATATAAATAATGTACAGATATTGGCATACATATTTTTATCGATAGAATAAAATAATGACCAATGTTACACAACTAATATATCGATTAGCACGAACTATTAGCAAACCATCACTGCAAGAAAAGAAGAAAACTTGAATCTGAGTAGGAACACGGGTATTGATTTTAATATTAAACTAAACACAAAACAAATTAAAGCGCTGAAAATTAATTGAGACATCAAAGCTATGGATGCAATTGTGAATTATAGCAGCGAAGACGACAATGATGATGATGAAGGCTACGATATGAGGGTAAGTATTCCAAACATAATAGATGAAAAAAATACGAAAGTCAACGCATATTTTATGTACATATATTCGTTTAGCAATGGCGAGTGTGCCTTTGTATGTACATAAGTATGTGCTTATGTGTGTGTGTGTATACTAATATATGTATGGACACATCATATACATATGTTATGTTTTGTATTTGTATGTATTCAGAAGTACAAACATATAAAATGTATTCTAGTGTGTATGATAGATTGTTTCTTGATTTAATATCAAGACTAGTACAGATAATAATCTTACCTTTCATACTGGACTCTATTAACATACACAACACACAAACAATATATCCATTGCTTTTGCTCAGTCTTAAATATGTATGTAGTTGTGCCTCAGTGCTTTAGTAAAATAATGCGAATTTGCTGTTTCTGAATAGTTAAAAAATTCCCCTAGGCACCACCATCATCGGCAGCAGCCGCATTTGCAATCGAGGCACCATTTGAAAATGCGCACTCTTCACATAAACGCATCCCGCCCAACGCATATGCTGCAAGCCAACGTTCACGATCCAGTGTGTCGCCGTTGGCATTAGAGACATCTAATACATTATTATCATCGGCTGTAAAGCATCGTAAAGCCAAAAACAAAAACAACGAACGTCACAAGCGTCACCATCGACGACGTTCAACTAGCCATAGTGCAAGTGATAGCGGCAGCAGCGGTGACAGTGTCAACAAAGAGAAGTCTAAAAAAAACTCTGCAACACTTCATCAGATTGGACATACACCGCCATTGTTTACTGATGGCGGGCGACATGGCCATCATCATCGTCATCACCATCGGTGCCGTAGCGGTCGTCATGGCCACATCAGTCAAGATGAGGTAAATTTTTGTTGCATTTGTCCTAACTACCTTATAAAAACATTTCTTATGTGCACCTAATTACTTACTATACATACTAAGCACAATAGCAATCAATATATGCTTTAATTGATTTGATCCTTGCAGAGGTTATATTAATATTGGCCCACAAATATATATATATATATATATTCTCGATCAGCATCGACAGCTGGAGCTAAATGTACGAATACTCCTTTTTTAGCCGATTATTCCAATGACAACTATATTATATAATGTTTCGATGTGGCCGGCTCCAGCTTAAATGTGCTTGATAGCACCGTCTGTGTGAATGGGCTTAAAATTTGGTTTATGTAAAGTAATCAGGTTAACCCTCTAATGCCAATTTCCAAAATAATAATAATAGAACTAGTCTCAAGGCAAGTTTGAGCATTAGAGGGTTAAATATTTGCTTGCTTTTTATAACGTTTGTCTATGAAACATCCACCATATGTACAGTAGTTCACAGATTATTCCATACAGAGGAAATGCGTCACTTCTACTGTAGGATTTATTTAAAAAAAAAAAAAAAACCCGGAGGGATACGAACTATATTTTTTGTTGAACAAAGTGTTGAAAAAATATGCTTCTTAAACACTGCTCTCAAATTAAAAAAAAGCAAATACTCTTAAAATTTTGATCAGCTGTTCATAGTTAATGCTGCCGTAACTATCCGTTAAAAACGAAACTAACTAACTTGCACAAATCTGACGATCTATGATATAAGTTACCATAGTTATAATCGGTCAAGATTGAAGTTTTCGTATGAAATATTTATAACCTTTCAGAGGTTAATTAATTTGGGCCAGCAGCTTATAACGCCTCTAAGGTGGTAATAGGAGTTGGTCGAGAGAAGAATTCAAATGTACATGTCCGTCTGTCCGTTTATTTCAAGGCAAACTTGTCTCTCCATTTTACACCTATCTCAATGAAACTTGTTATACATATTCTCTATGACTATAACCGGTCTATATATGTATGTCTGAGTCGGTAGGATCGGATCATTATATCATATAGAGGTCACAAGAACAACCGGCTAAAGATTAAGTTTTTGTATTTAAATATATTAAGATTAATCAGTAAGAAAAGAAAAGTTATTGAGTTAAAGTTGAAAAGGGTTGTAGTATGTGTAAAATTGTACAATAGATAATTTAAATTATAGGATCGACGAAAAAGGTGGTTAGGTCTCGTTCTTTTTATAAATATATATTTGCATATTGTATAGAATTTAATTCCCTTTTTTATAACTGTGTTATATTATGACATGTCAGCATTTAAATAATCGCTTGGAATTTAGGGTATACTTACATGCGTTAACAACCGTATTTTGATTAAAAATTTATTTTGTAATATTACAACCTAACCCAAATTTTCCGGTTGTTTCAAAATTGTGTTTATAATACGTTATATTATTGGGGTATATTAGATTTCCTAGGCCCACCCACCACCACCTACAGAAATCTAATATACCCCAATAATATAACGTATTATAAACACAATTTTGAAACAACCGGAAAATTTGGGTTAGGTTGTAATATTACAAAATAAATTTTTAATCAAAATACGGTTGTTAACGCATGTAAGTATACCCTAAATTCCAAGCGATTATTTAAATGCTGACATGTCATAATATAACACAGTTATAAAAAAGGGAATTAAATTCTATACAATATGCAAATATATATTTATAAAAAGAACGAGACCTAACCACCTTTTTCGTCGATCCTATAATTTAAATTATCTATTGTACAATTTTACACATACTACAACCCTTTTCAACTTTAACTCAATAACTTTTCTTTTCTTACTGATTAATCTTAATATATTTAAATACAAAAACTTAATCTTTAGCCGGTTGTTCTTGTGACCTCTATATGATATAATGATCCGATCCTACCGACTCAGACATACATATATAGACCGGTTATAGTCATAGAGAATATGTATAACAAGTTTCATTGAGATAGGTGTAAAATGGAGAGACAAGTTTGCCTTGAAATAAACGGACAGACGGACATGTACATTTGAATTCTTCTCTCGACCAACTCCTATTACCACCTTAGAGGCGTTATAAGCTGCTGGCCCAAATTAATTAACCTCTGAAAGGTTATAAATATTTCATACGAAAACTTCAATCTTGACCGATTATAACTATGGTAACTTATATCATAGATCGTCAGATTTGTGCAAGTTAGTTAGTTTCGTTTTTAACGGATAGTTACGGCAGCATTAACTATGAACAGCTGATCAAAATTTTAAGAGTATTTGCTTTTTTTTAATTTGAGAGCAGTGTTTAAGAAGCATATTTTTTCAACACTTTGTTCAACAAAAAATATAGTTCGTATCCCTCCGGGTTTTTTTTTTTTTTTTTTAAATAAATCCTACAGTAGAAGTGACGCATTTCCTCTGTATGGAATAATCTGTGAACTACTGTACATATGGTGGATGTTTCATAGACAAACGTTATAAAAAGCAAGCAAATATTTAACCCTCTAATGCTCAAACTTGCCTTGAGACTAGTTCTATTATTATTATTTTGGAAATTGGCATTAGAGGGTTAACCTGATTACTTTACATAAACCAAATTTTAAGCCCATTCACACAGACGGTGCTATCAAGCACATTTAAGCTGGAGCCGGCCACATCGAAACATTATATAATATAGTTGTCATTGGAATAATCGGCTAAAAAAGGAGTATTCGTACATTTAGCTCCAGCTGTCGATGCTGATCGAGAATATATATATATATATATATATTTGTGGGCCAATATTAATATAACCTCTGCAAGGATCAAATCAATTAAAGCATATATTGATTGCTATTGTGCTTAGTATGTATAGTAAGTAATTAGGTGCACATAAGAAATGTTTTTATAAGGTAGTTAGGACAAATGCAACAAAAATTTACCTCATCTTGACTGATGTGGCCATGACGACCGCTACGGCACCGATGGTGATGACGATGATGATGGCCATGTCGCCCGCCATCAGTAAACAATGGCGGTGTATGTCCAATCTGATGAAGTGTTGCAGAGTTTTTTTTAGCCTTCTCTTTGTTGACACTGTCACCGCTGCTGCCGCTATCACTTGCACTATGGCTAGTTGAACGTCGTCGATGGTGACGCTTGTGACGTTCGTTGTTTTTGTTTTTGGCTTTACGATGCTTTACAGCCGATGATAATAATGTATTAGATGTCTCTAATGCCAACGGCGACACACTGGATCGTGAACGTTGGCTTGCAGCATATGCGTTGGGCGGGATGCGTTTATGTGAAGAGTGCGCATTTTCAAATGGTGCCTCGATTGCAAATGCGGCTGCTGCCGATGATGGTGGTGCCTAGGGGAATTTTTTAACTATTCAGAAACAGCAAATTCGCATTATTTTACTAAAGCACTGAGGCACAACTACATACATATTTAAGACTGAGCAAAAGCAATGGATATATTGTTTGTGTGTTGTGTATGTTAATAGAGTCCAGTATGAAAGGTAAGATTATTATCTGTACTAGTCTTGATATTAAATCAAGAAACAATCTATCATACACACTAGAATACATTTTATATGTTTGTACTTCTGAATACATACAAATACAAAACATAACATATGTATATGATGTGTCCATACATATATTAGTATACACACACACACATAAGCACATACTTATGTACATACAAAGGCACACTCGCCATTGCTAAACGAATATATGTACATAAAATATGCGTTGACTTTCGTATTTTTTTCATCTATTATGTTTGGAATACTTACCCTCATATCGTAGCCTTCATCATCATCATTGTCGTCTTCGCTGCTATAATTCACAATTGCATCCATAGCTTTGATGTCTCAATTAATTTTCAGCGCTTTAATTTGTTTTGTGTTTAGTTTAATATTAAAATCAATACCCGTGTTCCTACTCAGATTCAAGTTTTCTTCTTTTCTTGCAGTGATGGTTTGCTAATAGTTCGTGCTAATCGATATATTAGTTGTGTAACATTGGTCATTATTTTATTCTATCGATAAAAATATGTATGCCAATATCTGTACATTATTTATATCAAAGAAGATGACAAATTATTCAATGCAACTCTAAACGGGAAATTGGAAACTTTTATTTGCTCATGATTGTTTCACTTATTCAGTTTTGGTGCCGCTCCAGCTGCTCATCGGTTCCATAGGGTGCTGTTGCCTCCCTGGGCCACTATTCATACAATGTTGATATTTATCGGACATACGTTTTTACGAAATTATCGACCTTTACAAAGCAAAGTCTACACTACCGGCTAACAACATGGTAAAAAATATGTAGCACGCAATAAAATTTTACTAAAAGAAAGACAAAATTCACAAATTTCAATTGTATATACATATATTATATTTTATATTTTTTTATCACACTACAACATTGAAGAAATAGAATCCGTCCCGGAACCAGGTCTACCTGAGATGGCATTCGTCACCATCTCCCTCTGCTGGCCATCCTTTACGCCTTATGAACATGGATCAGCTTCACCAGTGAACGCTATAAAACAAAAAAAAAATATACAGTATATATATGTATATAAATTTGTTTTGTCTTTCCTTCAGTAAAATTTTGTCGCGTGTTTGTTTACCTTTTCGTCAGCTGGTAGTGAAGACTTTGTTTTGTACATGTCGATAATTTGTAGAAACGTGTGCCCGATAAATATCTACATTGTATGAGCTGTGGGCCAGGGATGCAACAGCACCCTGAGGAACCAATGAGCAGCAACAAGTTCATAACAATATGGCGCCCAATGCTTTTTTGTTTTTGATTTTGAAAGACTCAGCTTCATTAGAAGATGTGTTGTATAAATTCAGAAAAAAAAAAGACGTTTATTGTGTACGGACGTTGTTTTGTTTTGTTAGCAGTTCATTAATGCTGTTTCTCTTACCCGATGTCTAACGTGTTACCAAACCGCACGTAATTGCGTCAGGATGCCGAATACGGTAGACTTATGGAATATGTATGTGTATTATACGCCTTTGTTGCCGTGTTTCCGTTCTGCATCAATGTAGTTCGAATAGACCTCAGTTATGGTCCCTTTAGTGTAATTTGTCAATATTGTTGACGAATAGAATATTTAACAGATGCTTAAATGTTATCCATTGTCCAAATCATGCGTAGAAAAGTCGGTGTAGATTCCGGTTTAATACATAAAAAAAAAAAAAATTATTTTAAATAAAAATACAAATAATACATAAAAATGAACATACACTTTGCAGCACAAATCTGCGTACACCCAAAAAAACTTAAATCAAACTTCAAACGCAAATTTTTCAGTTTTCCGGAAAAGCAGCCTCGGCCAGTGGAACAATTAGTAGACGTGGAGATGAAGCCACAGAATGCAGCAAATGGTGAGGAACAGGTGTACCCGAGGTCGGAATCCGTACTCACCTCCGCGGTGAATGCAGGTGTGGCCCAGGCAGGGCAAACATATCGCCATTCACTCGCGTCCGGAGGAGGAGGAAGCCTATCGATAAGAATTGGTGGGTGAAAAACAGGCACGCCGCAGAAGGTTACTATCCTAGGAACTCCATGGAAATTGGAGCAATGGAAAATATAATTTGATGGCGACTTTGTGTTCCGACTGGACTTTTTACAAGTACCAGTGTCCATGACGATTCCAAGGATACCGCACCGAGCACAACATTATGCAGAAACTTTTCCATAGGGAGCAAAATTTCAAAGAAGGAGTAAAGGACAATATACACGCCATGCGCCAACTCGCGTCTAGGGTACAGAAACTGATGCGTGACCGCGAGCTGGTCAAAATCATCAAAAAAGGATTAATGGATGATGTAGCGGGGTATGTGTATACGATAGATGTGCTGTCTGTCGATAAACTCCGACAGGAATATCTTGATGCAAAGCCATCATTGCGCACAGAGGACGGTAGAAAAGCCATAATCCACCCATCCAGCAGAGGCGCTGAAATTGATATCGAGTATATAACACTTTGCGGGATTCGCCCCAGTCCCCAGATCTTAACCACATCGAGCATTTGTGAGTGGAGCTGGACAGGCGCATAAAAACGGCCTATTTCAACGAAGTTGTATTTGCAGGTCGCGCTAATGGAAGAATGGGCCAATATTGGCGCCAAAACAACAACAAAATTGGTTTTGTCAATACCCAGACGTCTCCAAGCCGTAGTCAAACAAATGAGGTTGCCAATAAAATATTAATTTATAGTTTAATCTATTAGTTTTAGTTTTTAAATAGGCTAGAAGCCAACTGTGCCAATAATTTTGTTCAGCCAAATTTACTTATTTTTTTGTGTTTTTTAATTTTTAAAAATTCAATATAAAATATATTATAATAATCAAAACTGAAATCAGCTCGTCTCTTTTCATTCTTATCATGCAATTTTTTTTTTATAATAAAAGTTGAATAAATTAGCGGGAAATCAGTCTTAAAGTTGAACATGCTTACTGTGCCAATAAGTTAGTTCACCACTGTATAAATAGCTGAAAAACTTGCGTTTGAAGTTTGATTTTAAGTTTTTTTTTGGTGTACGCAGATTTGATGCCAAGTATACATATGCATATGTATGTATGTATGTATGTAGATATGCATGGATATACATACATATGTATACTTGTGGGCACATACATATGTATGTATAGGTGTTGTAAGTAGTAAATAACTTTAGGTGTGTTTGTTTCTTTGTGTGAGTCAATAATGTAAAACCAAAACAAAAACATGCTCAACCGGTTACAGCAATATACCCTGTACTCATTGAAAAGGGTACATTAAGCTAGTAAATATCAGATAGCAGGCTCCTTTTAGTTGGTAAAATACATACATACGTATGTATGTACATATGCTCCTGTATAATCAGATGGTATTGATATGTATATGTAAATACTTACATACATATGTATGTATGGATATACTCTATGTAGGTTGTGTTTGGCGTTTGTAATGCATACATAGAAGTACGCGATCAGATGGTTGAAGATTATAATGTGATCCACTGTATATCGTATAACCTCGTACATATGTGTATACATACATATGTACATATGTATGTAGTTTTTTATACCAACTTAAAAATGCACTTGTGCATACATATAGTATGTACTACATATGCATGTAAATTTTCGGTTTACTTTATCAATTAATACATACATACATACGTACATACATACATATGTAAATGAAACACCGTAAATTAACATGGGCGTATGCATTTACATACATATGTATGTACATATGTATGTACGTATATATGATGATAAGAATATTGTCCATGAACATACATACATATGTACGCATGTATCTATGTATGAATATGTGTATGTATATATATATATGTATGTTTAAATTGTGTGTCTATTTGTTTGTATTATATTTTTGTAGCAACGTCGGCACTGCCCTATGCCCAAACTTCCCTTTACATGCATACATACATAAGTATGTATGTATGTGTGTACATACATACATATTCGTGCATGTACATATGGTTACCTCATGTAACCAGTGATGCCAGAATTTTTGAACAATAAGTGGTTGAGTTTGTAAAAAATGGTGATAATGCCAAAAAATTATTTAGTTTAGTCTGTACTAAATGCGACAAACAGACAAACCAATATCCGGACTTAAACTCGACTTCTTATGGTAATCAATGGGTTACATTATCTTTCTAATACTATATCAAAAAAATAAAATGCGAAACTTAATATCAGAGACATAAAACTAAAGTATTAAATTAAATGTATCGAAAAAGATAATTTTGGCTTTAATATGTAGCTATTTTTTAAATAAATCTAGCTACCCAACAGTTAAAATAGCTAGATCTGAAAAATGTGAAACTGGCAGCTCTGCTCGAAATATATGTATATGTATATGTATATGTACATATAATATGTATGTAATTCACACATACTCTCTTACTCACATTGTAACGTCGCGCCTCCCTTGCCACTTCTTTTACAGCGACGACATCTTATCCCTCGCTGTTTTCAATTCTTTTCTCTGCAACGGCCGCTTTCAAAACGATTTTAAATGCGCCAGTGAACGGATGTGTTAAACGGGAAAAAAAGAAATCATCGGGAAAGCAAGAATAAAAGAAAGAAGTTAAAGAGAAGTGTACAAGACAAAAGCAAAAAGAACTGCAACTGGTTGTGTTTTTTTTTTCCTTCTGTGGTCACGTATTTGTGTATACATACATACGTCGAGTGTCTTCAAACTTGTTGTTAAATGCGTACTGCAATTGCAACAAGAAACATCAGCTTTCAAATTTAGTGTAAAGTTTCTGATACAGCCAAATACACAACAACAATATATAATATATATAATACAAGTAAAAACAATACTAGAATAAAGATAAAGTGAAATCCCTAACTTTCATATATCATTAAATTCGTAAAAATATAAAAGAAAGGCCACAAATTAAACAAAAAAAATGGCATTCAACATTGTAAGTCGCGGTCTATTGCGCACATCGAGAGAAATTCTGGAACGCAATATATCCGTATCAATGGGAGCCCTGCAACATCAACAACACCAGCAGTGTCTCTCAACCTGCACTTTTCAGCAATCAATGGGCGATTATAATAATATTAGTTTATGTGTATGTATTCGTATTCGTATGTGATCATTATTTTTAATTTTAACTTCAAAAAACCTTAATTAACGCATGACGAAAAAGGAAGGAAAGAATACTATAACTAACAAGAAATAAGGCCACGGTTTATCAGGGAAAACGAAAACATAGAGCGAAACAGGAAAAAATACAGTTGGGGATGATAAGCACTTTGATGCTTGGCGACAATATCCATACATACATATATAGCCACATACATGTGTTTACTATATATGTTCATAGTATTATTTACCAATTCGTATACCCAGAATAATATATGTGTATATCTAAATTGAAAAAAAAAACAACACAATAACATACAATCAAAAAGAAAGAAAAGCTGCCTTCGTGCGTTCCGAACAGCACTGAATAGACACAACAACTCCGGGGGAATCCAATTATGAACTGATGTTTATTTCTTGAAATTCAAAGTCTATATGTGATGTAACATATTTTACACTTTTAACCTTATCTTGAGTTTCACGTGGTTATTTTGATCTAGAAATAACCTTACATCAATTAGAGTTGGACAAACTGGGTGCATCGTGATATGTCTAATAATGTGTCATGATGCTTTGAGTGCATCTTTGACCAGTCCGTGTCGACATTACTGAATGTTTTTTCACATAAAAATTAAATTTCACCAATAAATGCTAAGCTATATGATATACATAGTTCAACTCGATTCCAGTAAGATTTAGCAGCGTAGACTAACAAAAAACAAGAAAGCAAGAATATTTTCAGCGAGCCGACGATTTCATACCCTTGCAGTCTTAGAAGAAAACTCAATTTTCGTCCAATCGTTCTTCTGACATCTGTATGAAATAGTGGTCCGATTTGGACCAAATTTATATGAGACGTTTAAGTCGTCACTAAGCGCAACAAAGAAAAAACACTATTTTGGGCCGATCGTGCCTATGGCAGCTATATGATATAGTGGTTCGATCATGGATATAGGAAGTATGTTTACCAAGCTTATTTAAGATAGCTTTGAAATTCAGAGACTAGTTTAGGTTAAAACAGACGGTGTGTATGCTCATTTGGATTCTCCTGTCAACATTGATAAAGAATATATAGTGTATATGGTGCAAAAACATTAATTTCGACCGATCGTTTACAACTATACAGCTATTTGATATAGTAGTCATATCCGTCTTATATATGGCTTAGAGCCAATGACAATATACGTACATATGCATGGAATTAGCATACTTTTAACGCGTAGTACATATAATAAAAGATGAAAACATTTGTAAAAACTTGATCTGCATGCATGTTGTTTTGTTCTTAATAGACAATAACAAGCATATGAAACTCATTTTTTAATAAACAATTGGCATGAAGCAGTAACAAGCCAGATCATTTAAACCAGTAATCCTAACTCCCTCAATAACGGCAAATGTTTTCTTTTTTTTTTTGTTTTGCTTACAGCGTCTCGTGTTAACGCACTTAAACGGTATAACACATGCGCCGTGGCATTTAATGTCCGGTAACGCTGTTATGGCGCAAGCAGTGCGTCAATACTCCAAGAAAAACACAGCTACATTGCGTCGTGATGAAAGTGACAGCGACTCGGATTCAGATGATGAGTTTGAGAGACGTCGTCTAAATGCTAATGTTAAACTCAGTGAACGGGTAAGCTAATGAACTACGAACCGAACATCAACCGTGCTTGTAAGCAGCCACGTGGGCATAGTCTCGGAGAGGTTATACATAATTTTAAAAACGTGTTTTGTAAATTAAAGTAAATGGATTCAAGCTTCACTGGTTCAATGACAATTTTATAAATTAATTAGTGGGAAGAATATAGTTTATTAACTACAGTCGCTCACAACTTATTTCGTGAAAAAATTTATGCATATTTTATAATACATTTTTCCTTTAAACTATAGTAGGTTAAAACAAAATTTAAACACAGTTTTTAAGGCAGTCTTTAACTTTATTTTGGAATCTTCATTGTTTATCTAATTAATTTAATTACTTTTTAAAATATTTAAAATATTTTTCATGTCACAGCTTATTTTGTGCAAATCAGTTCCTTCTAAATAATTAGTGGATATGATTAATATAATTAATATAATATAATTAATTAATATAATATAATATAATTAATTAATATAATATAATATAATTATTTAATATAATATAATATTCCCACTTGTTTTAGAACTTAAGCATTGGGGCTAGGTGTCTGGGAAAGTGGAGTCATGGAGTGAGGACAGTTCCAGATTAACCAGGACTACACAATTCCAGTTTTATTCTTTGGGTCGTCGTCCTGGTAAAATCTAAAACTCCTCCAAATGCTTGGGGCTTTGGAGAAATTTTTTTTAAATCGTAAGGTACATATTTTTGTGCGTTTCCAAAATAAACACAAAGATGCAGACTCCTGAACACAAGTTTCATACCCGAGAACCTCGGAAAAAAACCGTTCATTAAGAAGACAAGTCAGCTGCGTCTGAAACTTTCCCGAAAGAACGAACCTCGACTAGTATCACTCTGGAACGACGTTATATTAGCGGAAGAGTCAAAATTTATCATATTTGGGGCAGAAGGAATTCAATATATTTGACGACAACCGAATACTGAGATTTAAAATAAACACCTTACACCCAAGAATCAAACATGGCAATCAAACATAGGAGTTCAATGGTTTGGGTATGAAACTTATGTCCAGGAGTCGGACCCTTTGTGTTTATTGATGGCAGCATGGACAAAAATATGTTGCTTACAATAAAAAAAAAATTTGGTCCAAAGCGTCAAAAAATTGGGCCGTGGGAGGCGTTTTATAAATATTTTACCAGGACAACACCCCAAAGAATGAAACCGGTATTGTGTAGTCCTGGTTAATCTGAAACTGTCCTCACTACTCTATGATTCCACTTGCCCAGACACCTAGCCTCAATGTAAATAAAAATTTGGGGGCAATTTCGGATTTGAACATTTGTTAAAAATTAATTTGTAGCAAGTATTACCATGAAACCCTGCTGCTGAAGAAATGCTCAAAAATTCTTAATAAAACTAAGGAAAATTAGGTTTTTTCCAAAACAAGTCGGAAGTCATTTAAAATATTAATTTAAAATTATGTACTAATTATTTAGGAGGAACTGTCTTGCACAAAATTGCCTACCAAAAAAGAAAGAAAGGGTATATTCGGCATGTCGAAGATTTCATACCCTTGCAATCTTAGAAGGAAATGTTTATAAAAAATCTTAATTTTCGACCGATCCGAGTTGTTTTAGAACCCACTCTCGATGTTGACCAATAAATTACTTTTTGGATTCTACCACGCTTTGTTTATTATGAATTCCTGGCCAAAAGTAATATATGTATATATTTTCCTCTCCTAAAATAGTAGAAATATAGTTGAATATTTGTTTAAAATTTCTGAACCTTTGGAAAGAAAGAAATTCTCTAATTTGGTGACCACCGCTAAATAGTCAACTTTGATAAGCAGCACCGTATAAAGTACCATTTAACAAAAGAATTCCATCAAACAATTAATACAATATTTTGAATTTTCATAGTCTTTGGCTTAGCTTAATTTTAAAATGTATTTATATCGTATAATTTTGTTTTAGGGTGACTCAGAGTTCTGGCGCCGCAAGATGCGTACACTGCACCGCATAATGGATGTAAATCACGATGGTGTCATTTCTTATGATGATTTTAATTTGTTGGCAAAACGTTTTAGCGACTTAGGTCATCTTTCACCCGAAGTTACTGTCGAATTCAAAGATGTGATTAAACAAACTTGGGAGGAACAATTTGGGGAAATAACACCTTATAATTTGGTAACTGCTGAACAGTTCTTAACCGATTTGCATCATCGACTGAATGACAAAAAAATGGCCAAGCGAATTGGACGCTTTTTGCCCTATTTGTTTAAAGTAAGTATATAGAATTATAAACTATTATCATTAGTGTTAATTGATAATTAATTCTTTTCCATCTCATTTTATTTCGCAGGCCGTTGATTTTGATCATACTGGCTACCTGGATCTCGAGCAATATAAACTCTTCTTCCGCTGCCTAGGACTCTCAGAAGAGGATGCTGCTGTTTCATTCGCTGTGATAGACAAAAATGGTGACGGACAATTGTCACTTAAGGAGTTTGTACATTTAGGACGTCAATTCTTTTTAACCGAAGATGACACAAAAATATCGAAAATGTTCTGGGGACCACTTATCACTGATCATTGACAGAATGCAGTCACAGCTGTAGATCAATATGTTCACGATGTAGACAACAAAATGAAGCCAATGCTAACCGCAACAGTAACGAATGCAACACGCGCGCAGGTGGCGCACACCAGTTGGTCGTATCTACAGCATGTGGCGCCGCATAAATCGGAACCATTATACAATCAAAGGACGAAGGACAGCAGCAACAACAATAACTCCTTAAACATTAGAAACATGAGCATTTATCGTTATTTAAGTCAACATTTTAATATTGCCAGAAAAAGAAGACGTCGCTTTTCGGAGAGCGACGATGAGTTACTTCCGCCCTCATCAAAATTGCGGAATTACAATTACAGTAACTACAATCAACATCGGCAATGGAAAAAGCAACAGCAAGAGGAAAAGCACCAACATTTTAAGCAAGGCGGACATCATTCTACTATGGACAATTATGATATAAGATTTTATTTCTATATTAATTCTCTAATTTTATTTACAATGTCATGTCGTCATTGTGAGGGTGATGATTTTAAGCTTTTCATTTGTTATCATATAAAAGAATTCGATCGATTGCGTCGCAAAGCACGTAAACGACGCAAGCGTAAAATTAAGATGCCGCAAAATGCGAAACCCAAACATATGAAATTGCAATTATAAGTGGATCGATATAACATTTTAGATATTCGATATAATACTATGTACAACAACTGATATTTACCCAACACAATGATAACAATATGATGAAAAATATACATATAAACATGTTATAATACAAAATTGTTTTTATATCCTGTCTGTTTGAACACTAGAGACACCAAATTTTATAAGTAGTCTCCTAGATTTCTGCGGATTAATATACAAAAGTCCTGAAAAATGGTATCGATTGATTAAGAAATAAAATAAAAATAGAAAGAGCAGGTCAACATGAGTTAGCACGTAGCGAGAGCATTTTTACCAGAATTGTTCTCTTCGATGCAAAAGTAGTCTTTATACATACATATACAGTTATATTTTATTCAAAAGTACAGGGTATTTTACTGTCGGGGCACGTTTTCTAACTTGTTTTTTTTTATACCCTAGGGATTTAAATTTTGGACAAGAGTTTGTAACGATCAGAAGGAGGCGTGGTAAACCCCACAAAAAGTATATATTTTTCATCATCATCGACAGTATGTTGAATATAGTATATTGAAATTTTTCGGAATCAATTATAAGCTTTGATGAAAGATCATTTTTTTGATTATACACCTTAAGCACTAAAATACACCAAAATATCAGTATGTTTACGTGGCGAATTTTGCCACACTGGCACATATTTCTGTGCTTCTCAGCACTTATAAATGTTGCAAGATATTCGTATTGCTATCAACCAACAATGCTGTAGTAGAATAGTTTGTCAAAATTTTTGCCGTTTTGGAGTACCGCTGGTTTGGAGTACCTTCTTAGAAGAATTTAGTTTATCCACTGTATTCTTATACACAGAAATGTCCTGTTCTATAAGTGATATGGGATTGTAGTGCTTTAATGGCTGTTTGGTTGTCCACAAATAATAACCCGTTGCCGGATGACCTGTTGGTTATTGTTGGATTGCTTCGGCTTGATTACATATTGGATTACATATTGGAGCCGTCCGTGTGGCCATGGCTTGCTTTCTGGCCCAGACCCTTGAGCCAGCCCCCTAGTTTTAGTCGTAGTTAGATCATTTTTATGCGGCTGTGTTCGCCCTTCAAAGAAGTTAATGATTTGATCGAAATTCTTTTATCAAGAATTAGGTTATGTTTTATCACTTAAATTAATCTACAAACATCGGAAACATTTTAATTTTTTTTTTTTCGCGTGCTGTAGGTCTTACAAAGGGCATATCCTAAAGTTTTTAGGAAGTACTTCTCTGATCAGATCTAGTATAGCAGTAAGGCATTTCTTGTTTGGGAACTGCTGGCTAAATTGAGATTTGACAATGTGGGATCTGGAAGAGTATTATTAAAATAATAAGTACACGTATACAACCCAGATAGTAGCTTATAAAACACCGAAATGATACGAATTTTTAAACAAATTAAATATTTAAACAGCAAAAATGGAAAAATATACATATTAGGTATTGTACTTATAATATCTTAAATTGTTTATTTAATTTTTTTTTCAAATTTCTTTTTTAAAAATGATTGTACTTTGGATAAAATTTTAATTTCTCAATAAAACTTGGCATACTCCCTATGTCCACAAGCTATATAAGTATATAAGTCGGAATCTGCCGCATCCTCCATTTTCGGTCGAAAATGAAGTTTTTGTATGAAAAGCCTATTCCTATCCTATTAATGTGTTACAGGACAATAACAATAAAAATGAATTTGAACATACAGCTGGAATTCGCATTATTAAGCTTCCCTCATTAGTCTACGAAGATAATTTTTGTTCTTTGCTTGGTGCAAATTAAGCAACATCAATTATATTATGCATAATGTGTGTAACAAGAATAAATTCAGATTGATCTCCAGATAATTATTACACCGAAAAAAAAATTAAAAGCAAATTTCTCAGCTATTCATACATATGTATTTTTAACCAATATACATACATACATATATATATATTTATATATATCTCAGAATATGGTATTTGTTGATATTAACTTGAGAGACGTTTACCGGTCGATTACATTTAAATACTTAGATAAAATATTCATAGACTCGAAATTGTATGTACGAGGTGTGTTCAAAAAGTAAGGTGTAAGATTCAAATTGCGCGGGCAATATATGTTCGATTATCGATTTTTTTTTGTCTTGTTATGTTGGTACACTCTTCCCTAACATCTGTACCAAGTTTCAATTGAATCCCCTTTTTGTTTGGTTGTGAGAGGCGTAAAGGTTACAAGTTGTTTTGTGTGCTCGGCGATCTTTTGCTACCGAAAAATATGGATCAAAGGATTTGCATCAAATTTTGAACATATACATGTCACATATCCAAAGCGAAAGCGTAACAAGAAAGCAAATTATTTTCGGCGAACTGAAGATTTCATACCCTTACAGTCATAGACGAAAACTTTTCATAAAAAAAACTCAATTTTCAGCCGATTGTTCCTATGGCAGTTACATGGTATATTATACTTTTTTTTTTTTTTAAATAAATATATTTATATATTTATTGTTAATTTACAATCTATCTATCTAAAGATAATAAGTAAATGCTATGACGTAGGTAATGACAGAATTTTTTCATTTATGACATTTCCAGACCTGAGTGGGAATCGAACCCACGACTGTGTTGATTAGGGGATACGGGATTAGCCACTCGACCAACACAGCCGGCCGGTATATTATACATGTAGATCAAATCTATATGAAACGTATATGTCACCACTAAACTCAAATCCTGCAAGTTTTAGCCAGATAGCTTAATAATCAAATAGTTTTTCATGCAAAAACATAATTTTCGTCAGATCGTTCCTATGGAAGCTATATGATATATTGGTCCCATTTAGACGAAATTTATATGAGACATGTAAGTCATCACTAAACAGGAGCCCTGTGAGTTTCAGCAGGATAGCTTAAACAAAAAACAAAAAGAAAAGAAAAAACACCATATTCGGTTGATCGTACCTATGGCATCTATATGATATAGTGGCCCGGTCCAGCCAGTTCTGACTTATTACAGCTAATGGCCATAGGGAGTATTAAAACTGAAAGACTAGTTTGCGTAGAAACAGATGGACATGCACATTCTCCTGTCGCTGATGAAGAATATGTATATGCAATACTTTGCTGGGTCTGCCACGCCTCCTAAGGGACGTTGTAAGCTCCTGTCCATAATTAATATACTCTTTGCAAGGGTATAAAACTCAAGTTTGGTATTTGTCTGGATATCAAGTTAAAAAGATTGAATATATATATATATATTCAATCTTTTTAACTTGATATATATATATATATATATATATATATATATATATATATATATATTTGTTTCGCAGTTATTTTTTATTAAAATGACTAAATACTTATCACAAAGGTCCGATATATTTTGTTCTTCTGATATAAATAACCTACAATTTGTAACTATGAATTAGTTAATTTGCCAACACTGAAAAACCACAGACATTAGAGATTGTAGCAAAATAAAATATCGATACTCAATTTATTGCGTGCCTGGTAATAACCAGAACTAAAGCCAAAGTGCAAGCGCGTGAACGTCACCCGCCTTCATATCGATATCGATATGTATGTTATGATTCGTGTCTTGGTCGTGTGAATGAATTTGTGTGTTTGTGTGTTTGTTTGTGCAACTCTGTGTAGAAATTAACGTTGTGTGAAGTTGCAAAAACGACTAGAAAAATTCGAAAGTTAACAAAAAGACACTTCAAACTGTCCGGATTATCTCCAGGAACAGCTAATACGAATAATAGTAACGAAGTCATAGGTATGACAAGTTCAATCGTAAAATAAGAATTTGACTTTGATTCTAATATTAAATTCTGTCAACAAAAACCAACCAGTCGTAGTAGAAACAACAACAAAACAAAAGGCTTGGCATGCAAGTGCGGCAGCCGTTGCGGTAGCAGTACGCCGTCATTGTTGTAGCAATAGCTTCAACAACGGAAATGGCGTTGAATCATCATGCGGAATTGTTTTACTTTTGGGCATAGCATTAAATAAAAAAATATCGAATATTGCCGTTCGTACCGAGATTCCAGAGAAGTTGCTATTGAGTCGATATATCTGTTGTTTTATATACTTACATACATTTGTAACAAACACATATATATGTGAAAAAAATTCATAGTTACAAATTGTAGGTTATTTATATCAGAAGAACAAAATATATCGGACCTTTGTGATAAGTATTTAGTCATTTTAATAAAAAATAACTGCGAAACAAATATATATATATATATATATAAATATATATATATATATATATATATATCAAGTTAAAAAGATTGAATATATATATATATATTCAATCTTTTTAACTTGATATCCAGACAAATACCAAACTTGAGTTTTATACCCTTGCAAAGAGTATATTAATTATGGACAGGAGCTTACAACGTCCCTTAGGAGGCGTGGCAGACCCAGCAAAGTATTGCATATACATATTCTTCATCAGCGACAGGAGAATGTGCATGTCCATTTGTTTCTACGCAAACTAGTCTTTCAGTTTTAATACTCCCTATGGCCATTAGCTGTAATAAGTCAGAACTGGCTGGACCGGGCCACTATATCATATAGATGCCATAGGTACGATCAACCGAATATGGTGTTTTTTCTTTTCTTTTTGTTTTTTGTTTAAGCTATCCTGCTGAAACTCACAGGGCTCCTGTTTAGTGATGACTTACATGTCTCATATAAATTTCGTCTAAATGGGACCAATATATCATATAGCTTCCATAGGAACGATCTGACGAAAATTATGTTTTTGCATGAAAAACTATTTGATTATTAAGCTATCTGGCTAAAACTTGCAGGATTTGAGTTTAGTGGTGATGACATGTATATGTTCAAAATTTGATGCAAATCCTTTGATCCATATTTTTCGGTAGCAAAAGATCGCCGAGCACACAAAACAACTTGTAACCTTTACGCCTCTCACAACCAAACAAAAAGGGGATTCAATTGAAACTTGGTACAGATGTTAGGGAAGAGTGTACCAACATAACAAGACAAAAAAAAATCGATAATCGAACATATATTGCCCGCGCAATTTGAATCTTAAACCTTACTTTTTGAACACACCTCGTACATACAATTTCGAGTCTATGAATATTTTATCTAAGTATTTAAATGTAATCGACCGGTAAACGTCTCTCAAGTTAATATCAACAAATACCATATTCTGAGATATATATAAATATATATATATGTATGTATGTATATTGGTTAAAAATACATATGTATGAATAGCTGAGAAATTTGCTTTTAATTTTTTTTTCGGTGTAATAATTATCTGGAGATCAATCTGAATTTATTCTTGTTACACACATTATGCATAATATAATTGATGTTGCTTAAATTGCACCAAGCAAAGAACAAAAATTATCTTCGTAGACTAATGAGGGAAGCCTAATAATGCGAATTCCAGCTGTATGTTCAAATTCATTTTTATTGTTATTGTCCTGTAACACATTAATAGGATAGGAATAGGCTTTTCATACAAAAACTTCATTTTCGACCGAAAATGGAGGATGCGGCAGATTCCGACTTATATACTTATATAGCTTGTGGACATAGGGAGTATGCCAAGTTTTATTGAGAAATTAAAATTTTATCCAAAGTACAATCATTTTTAAAAAAGAAATTTGAAAAAAAAATTAAATAAACAATTTAAGATATTATAAGTACAATACCTAATATGTATATTTTTCCATTTTTGCTGTTTAAATATTTAATTTGTTTAAAAATTCGTATCATTTCGGTGTTTTATAAGCTACTATCTGGGTTGTATACGTGTACTTATTATTTTAATAATACTCTTCCAGATCCCACATTGTCAAATCTCAATTTAGCCAGCAGTTCCCAAACAAGAAATGCCTTACTGCTATACTAGATCTGATCAGAGAGGTACTTTCTAAAAACTTTAGGATATGCCCTTTGTAAGACCTACAGCACGCGAAAAAAAAAATTAAAATGTTTCCGATGTTTGTAGATTAATTTAAGTGATAAAACATAACCTAATTCTTGATAAAAGAATTTCGATCAAATCATTAACTTCTTTGAAGGGCGAACACAGCCGCATAAAAATGATCTAACTACGACTAAAACTAGGGGGCTGGCTCAAGGGTCTGGGCCAGAAAGCAAGCCATGGCCACACGGACGGCTCCAATATGTAATCCAATATGTAATCAAGCCGAAGCAATCCAACAATAACCAACAGGTCATCCGGCAACGGGTTATTATTTGTGGACAACCAAACAGCCATTAAAGCACTACAATCTCATATCACTTATAGAACAGGACATTTCTGTGTATAAGAATACAGTGGATAAACTAAATTCTTCTAAGAAGGTACTCCAAACCAGCGGTACTCCAAAATGGCAAAAATTTTGACAAACTATTCTACTTATTGATACAACTACAGCATTGTTGGTTGATAGCAATACGAATATCTTGCAACATTTATAAGTGCTGAGAAGCGCAGAAATATGTGCCAGTGTGGCAAAATTCGCCACGTAAACATACTGATATTTTGGTGTATTTTAGTGCTTAAGGTGTATAATCAAAAAAATGATCTTTCATCAAAGCTTATAATTGATTCCGAAAAATTTCAATATACTATATTCAACATACTGTCGATGATGATGAAAAATATATACTTTTTGTGGGGTTTACCACGCCTCCTTCTGATCGTTACAAACTCTTGTCCAAAATTTAAATCCCT
>JBAMBR010006242.1:0-15812 GCA_037044475.1 Zaprionus obscuricornis | reverse complement strand
AGGTATTTTAGTGAGTTGGCCGACTCCAAGTGGACCCCGTCAACTGTTATCTGCAGCCTCTCAACCGCTTTCCTACTGCTTAGCAGTACCACTTCCGTCTTTTGGGCTGCAATTTTGAGACCTACGCTCTCAAGCCATCCTGTAGCTGCCCTTATGGTGTCATTACAGCTTGTTTGTAGTTCAGGGAGAGTTTTTGCAACTGCAGTGATTGCCACATACATTGTTGGAATGTATTGCAAAAGATCTCGGACTTGGCCTCAGCTATGGCTTTAATCACCACTCCTGGTATTCCGTCCAGCCCAGGGGCCTTGGAGGGCTTGATCCTCTTTGCGGCCGAGACTACTTCCTCCGGTGTTATCCTCGGGAACTGCTCTCCAGTCGTTATCTGTGCTGGTTGCCAAAGAGTGGTCTGCTTCGGGAATAGCTCCTCGACAATTCTGGACATAGTTTCTGACCCTAATTGTCCTTTCCTTCCTGTTGCTTTGATCCTTTTATAGACAATCTTGTACGTCATTCCCCATGGGTCCTCGTCTATGCTCGTGAGTAGCTCCTTAAACGCTCCTGCTTTGGCTTTTGCAATTTCTTTTTGTAGTGCAGCTCTGACTAGTTTGTACTGCTCGATCAGCTGTGGATGGTTGTCGCGCCCTCTCGCCCGCTGCGCCCTTCTTCTCGCTGAGTGGCATTCTGCCCTCATATTCCTCAGTGTGTCACTCCACCAATACACCGGGGGCTTATTCTTGTGGCTGTTTTTTCTTCGCGGCATAGTTGCATCGCATGTTTTTTCCAGTAGCAAGTTCAGGTTCGACACCATTGTCTCCGCTTGTCCTACTGGATTCTCTAGATCGTCAATAACGTATTTTAGAATTGCATTGTCAATTCTTTTCGTGTCCCAAGCACTTCCCAATTGCCTCCTCCTTAGCAGTCTATTCGTTCCACTCGTTAATTGCACCTTGAAGATAATTAACGTATGGTCACTCAGTGTGACGTCGTCCAGGACCTCCCATTTGGCATTCGCTACTATAGATCTGCTAACAAAGGTAACGTCGATATATGATGAGCCTCTGTCATTGTCAAAAGTCGGCATGAGTCCGTCGTTCAACAAAACCAGGTCCAGCATGTTCATCGCTTCCACTAGTGCTCTACCTCTACGATTTGATGCTCTGCTACCCCACTCTACCGCCCAGGCATTGAAGTCACCCGCTATGACGACAGGGCCACGGCCTCTTGCGTGTTCCACCAGCGCCTCTAACATTCCCTCAAATTGTTGCAGGCTGTCGCTAGGAGGGGCATAGCAGCTGTAGAAGTGTACTCCTTTAACTTTACCATAGGCAAATCCACGTAGGGGGGGGGTTTTGTCTTTCTTGCACTTGGAGTCCCGCGCAGCACTTTATTGCCGACTTGCCTTTCTCGTCAAATATTATGTCTACGTCGGCGTTCCCTCCACTTGGGATGTAGGGTTCACTCAGTAGAAGCAAGTCAACTTTCCGTTCCACTGCTGTCTGTTGTAAGAGGCTCTGGGCGGCCACGCAGTGGTTAACATTAAGCTGGGCTACGTTAATGTGTTCCTGCATTGTGCTGTTTGCTAGCTCCTGCTTGTTGTTTGGCCTTCCTATAAGTTGGACATCCAAAGCTGCCCGTAGCGTGGTTTCTGTCCATATCCTCCTTACAGATTAAGCAGGAAGGCTTCTCTACGCATCCTTTCGCTTTGTATCCTCTGCTTCCACACCTTAGACAGCAGTCTGATCGGTCGGCATTCTTACAGTTGCTAGCTTGGTGCCCGTACCCTAGGCATCTGTAGCATCTCTTCGGTTGAATATCCTGAGTGATGCGGCACCGTGACCATCCCACCGTTAGTGTTCCTTTTTTAAGCAACATGATAGCATCATTGACATCTAGCATAACTATTGCTATCTGTGTACCATCACTCGTCCTTCGAAGGCTTTGCACTTCCGGTCTCCCGATTCCCCTAAATTGGGTCATCATGCTTTGAGCAAGTTCTTCAGCATTCGTTGCCTCGTCCATTCCAGAGCACTTCAGAGCCGTTCTTTGAGAACCTGAGCGCACCGTGGCAATATTACTGACGGAGTTCTCAATCGCTTCTTTGATATTCCGAACTCCAGTATTCTTACCCTCCATTTCTAATATTAATTCTCCTTTTTGAGTCCTCCTGATTTTACGGACGAGCTTACCCACCTCTTTCAGGTTCGGGTCCTCCTTCATTTTTCGGAGGATGTCCACGTACGACATCTCTCCTTTCTTTTTTATTATAAGTGCCTCCGGTTTTCTGCGCAAACGTTTAGGCCTTACTTTTTTCCACTCCTTGACGTTATGGGTTGTGTTTTCCGGGGTTGGCTTCTTCAGCACATCTGCATATTTTGCTGCCTTAGGAGCTTTTTTCCCCATCTTCCCATCGACCTCCTGCCCACTGCTTTCGATAAGGATTTCCTTGGCCCTTGGAATTACCTTGGTCCTTGGGGCTTCCTTGATCTTGGTAGTTGGGTTTCGCTTTTGGTGCCCCTCCGTTTGAGTACCGATACTCTTGAGAGCGGCGTCTTTCGCCTTGCACTCCTGCAGCGCTAGTGCTCTTTTATTAAGTGCGGCAAGCTATTGCGTCCTTCGAACCTTTCGTGACGTGTCTTTGTGTCTCGAATGCCGTCACCAGTAGGTTGATCCTACCCTGCATTTTGGTTAGTACGCTGCCTAGATCCTCAATCTCGCATGCCGTAGAAAGATCCAGGGGGCGCAAAGGCGATCCGGGGGGCGACTTCGATCCTATCTTTAGAGACGGCACGCTGATATGATCGATGGCCACGTTGCTTGTATCGTTAGATGCTGGAGAGGCCAAGTTTGCCACCTCTTCAGCACTGCGGTCACTGGATATCGACGGCCGGGGGCCCGCTTGCTCACCCCTCACAACCGCCGGCACTGTGTTTCCTACTCCCTGCACCGTAATTTCTATGCTTTTAACGACCTCCATGTAGCTAAAATTCTCCCATCCTTGCATTTTAGCCCTTCTGCCAGGGGCACACCCACATTAGTGAGATGCTGTTGCTACGCTAGTATAGCCGCCCAATATGGGACAGACGCTAACCAGTATGCCGCCCACTCTGGGTAACAGACGCATACTGGATTTTTAAAACCAGTCGGTGGATTTTAACCCCGCTGGCCCGCCTTCTCATCTTAGCCAGCCTCCCTGTCGGATAACAAAGGAGCTGTTACCAGGGACGCCGCGTGGAGGCGATGAGATGCTTGGGTGTAGCCATGTATGGATCGCGCTTGGCTTTGCCATGTTAAAGCCAGTCAGCAACTTTGCCATACACGCAACACCCCGACTCCGACAATGAGATGGTGTACTCCGAATAATGGATGCGAAAAGATTAGATTTTCTTCCTCCAGGGTCTTGCCTGTTCGCTCGATCGGTCTCAGAAAAAAGAACGAGACCGGAACCGGGACAAATGAAGTTGGCGCACATGCACATTCTGCAGCTGGTGTACACTGCACGTGCGAAAGCTCAGCTTTTAATAGCACCTCTGAGTCAGCTGACACCCGAAAGCTCGCACTGCAATTGTCTACGTGGCAACGATGTTGAGCCACGTTTTTGGACAGCATACTTTCGAGGGAAACTGCAAGCCCAGTCGAGCCCATAGTCTATAGCAGACTTGTAGTCGGAGAAATTATAATGGAATATTTGCTTCATGCGCTGTTACACCCATCAACGTCATTTTGTAGTTGATTAATTGGCGATCCTGCCAGTTAGATCAAAATCGTTAGATTAGCTTAGGCATAAAAAGTATACAAGTGAATTTTCAAAAAGATCCCCTAGCGACCCCACGATTCCTAGGATACGGAAAATAATCCATAGGCATCAGGAATAAACTTGAAAAATTCGTTCATGAATCCCACAAAAGGCAAATAAAAGAAGCGGAGTGCGACAATCATCGTAACCTACACCACAGTAAGATGGCCCATCCCAGTGTAACACCAAATATTCAAGCAGAGATGAATGCCATGAGAGATGCAATTGTCGAACCACAGAGAAAATCCAGCAACTCGGAGTAGCAACACAAGTCCAGGAACATCAGGATCTACCCAATGTCTACGTTTCTATGGATCAGGTGAACCTAAAAACATTTGAGAACTTACCCGAGTTCAATGGTAAAAACATAGACTACGATGTATAGAGAAAATTGGTTATGGAACACCATGAAACAATAAAAAGCTTCACAACGCATCCGAAATACGAAGACGCAGTAAGAATGATCAGATTACGGATCACAGGAGATGCTGAAAGAACGCTATTTATAAACCAAATAAAAAGCAGTTTTGAAGCAATAATCGATCGATTGGATTTTACATAAATGAATCGACAACCACTATATCTTCTGAAGGATGAATTACGACGTAATAGACAAGGAAACAACACTTTGATTCAATACCACGACAAAGTTAACCAAATATTAGGAAAGATCGTTTCCAAACTTAAAGCAGAACACAAAGAAGAAAGTATTTGCAAAACATATATAAAAGAAGCTGAGTCAGAAGCATGGACTAAACAACGTAGAAGGCCGCAGAACCTCCAGCCAAAACCATCGCTGAAGCATACAACATAGCAGTTACCGTGGAGCATGATATGCAAGATTATTGGGGAAATCATCACTCCCAGAATAATCCGAATTTGAATCCCAGGCGAAGCCAACAACAACCACCAGCACCACGTCGATGGAATGACCAACAACAGCAGCCACAATACCGACAACAAGCAAGTCAGTACCAACCTCGACCATCCAATCAACATTTCCAACAAGCAACACTCAACTTTATGTCATAGAAGACCCACAAAGTATTAACAATATCAACAGCCCCAATCTTTCAAGAGACCACCGGATGAAAGTAATAATAACCACAAACTACAACGTATGTATAAAACCAATCATGAAGAAAATAGCTCAGTCCAAGTTGAAGTAGATGAAGGAGAGTATCAAGAAGAAAGAAAAACTGTCGGGAATATATTAATTGATAGTGGAGCCACAAATAACTATATTTCAGACAAATGTTGAATTGGCAAAAAAATAAAAGTAAATGAAGAAAAAACTAGAACCTTACACGGTTATTCAAGAATTAATTATAAAAAAGAAATACATGTAAAAAATCATAAACTAAAATTCTACGAAAATCATGAGTTAAAGGAATTCGACATGATCATAGGATTAGAAGGGTTAAAGTAACTGAAAGCTAAGATAAATTTTGAAACATTAAAATTTAGTTACGTAAATGTAGATGCTCACAAAATATATTACACTAATGGCAATGAAAATTACCAAAAAGAAATCCATAATCTAATGATAAAAAACGAAGAAATAAGTGGAAAACTACCATTCACAACCACAATAGAAGCAATAATCAAAACCACAAATAACGATGCCATATGGAGTCAGCAATACCCTTATCCAATAGCAGACAATGATTTCGTTAATAAGGAAGTAAGTCGAAGTTAGAAGACGGAATAATTAGCAGAAGCGCAGGACCTTACAATTCACCTGTATGGGTAGTACCAAAAAAGGGAGAAGATGAACTTGGCAACCCAAGAAAAGACTAGTTATCGATTTTCAGAAACTCAATTCACAAACTATCACAGATAGGTACCCAATACCAGATACTAATATGGTCATACAAAACTTAGGTAGAGCAAAGGTATAATATTTTCTGTTATAGATTTAGAATCAGAATTTCACCAAATAAAAATAGCGGAATCGAAAATAAGGGAAACAGGGTTTTCCATGAATGTTCTACAAATGTTTGCCAGATCGAACCTATTGCTTTAAAAACGAAAAATTAAACATTGATTTTCTATGGGAAACCATTTCTTTGAGCTCAGCTATCACTTTCGAAGAATACGTAAATGTTGATCTTGACGCTGCTGTAACCGGCATGTTGACAGAAACCGAAATTTTGGAAGAAGTTTCGCCTACCAATAATGAGAGTGTCGAAGATGATGACGCCGAAGGAAAAGAAACTTTAACAAACATACAATCCAGAGCGTTAATACCACAAGTAAGACGTTATTTTTCAAGCCATGCTGTGCCAAATAGTGTTTTCGACAACCGAATATGTTTAGAAAACTGTACACAAAGAAAACAGAGAAAAAAACATAAAAATAAAGAAAAAATGTAAATATAAAGCCCCGTTAAGTCGAATTTTTCTTGTTTAAGCCTCGTTAAATGGAAACCTCGATAATTTGAAATCCCCGTAATTCGTAAAAATGTGATCCCAGTGCTATGAGTGCATGTTGTAGTGTTCGCCGTTGTCGCTGTGACCACCACTGTTAATGTTGCTACTGCTGTTATTGTTTGTGCCGCACTGTTTTGGGTGGCATCCAAGGTTTGAAATCTTAGTAATTTGGTGTTTCTAGCTCTTATAGCTTATAAGTCCTATGCATAAAAACAGAGTAGTTATGTTAGCAAAATTAGATTAAAATAACTGAAAAATTTCCGGTTAAAGTTTGATTTTAATGTTTTTTTTTTTGGGTGTACGCAGATTTGTCATGTTGAGTGTATGTATGTACTCTGTTGGGTCTCCCACGCCTTCTTCTGCTTGTCACGTACATTTGTACAAATTAATATAATTTAATTAATTAAATTAATAAATTAATATATATTTTTAAACATACTCAATGGGTACATGGAATAAAAAATGGTGTCGATTCTAAAATTAAAAATTTTAAATTTAATAATCTTAACTAAATAAAAAAAATAATAAAAATATTTTAGTTGAATAAATTTTTATTAGAAATATTTTTTCATAATTTTTTACGAACTCTAATAAAATCAATTTAATACTAACCGATAATAACTTATAGTCTTATCACTTATCGATACCAAAATTTGATATTCTCGTTGAAAGGCGTCATATTTAAACAAAGATACGAGTTGTCATTACCAATTTTGGCGTCTTTTGTTACATAAAAAAATTACAAAAATAAGTATAGGTATCAACAACAAAAATTAAAAATAAGAATGTAAGAAGTTCTGTAAGTAAAGAATAACATTTGAGCAAGTAAAATATTTTTAATATATTCCATTTTAGTT
The DNA here is from genome assembly GCA_037044475.1 of Zaprionus obscuricornis. Taxonomy (NCBI): domain Eukaryota; kingdom Metazoa; phylum Arthropoda; class Insecta; order Diptera; family Drosophilidae; genus Zaprionus; species Zaprionus obscuricornis. The sequence continues at coordinate 8,727 of JBAMBR010006242.1, read as the reverse complement.
AAAAATGAGTACGTGTAAAGAAAGTAATCCTGAAAGACGGTCAATTAGTAGTCGCATCAGTTTTAGTGGCAAAAAGTTTTTAAGGTAAATAAATGCAATGTTCAAACAAGTATATTTATAAGGGGTATTATTATTCTATTGTATAGAGTTTGATACTACAGAGAAAGCAGATGACTTCGACTGGTCATGTGAAATATCGGATAATACGTTCTATCAATAGTCGTGTCATCGCGACGAAAATAGACCGATAAAAAATTACTTAGCAGGCAGAATTATGTTATCAGAGGATCAACAATAGCGCAAAGATTTCACGCTCCAATTGCAGTTGAGCGTCAATGTAACTTTGATGCTACATGAATTGGGACGGAACCATCATCACATAGTCTTGTCAGCTGACTTGGAATTTACTAGGTACGATAGTTTATGTCTATCAGATATCAAACGTTATACTGGATACTGGAAAATAGTGTATATAAAAATACAATTTTTTTCGTCTTTAAAATAAATAAGGTCTTAATTTTTACAAGTGGCTTTCCGTGACCATAAATATTGTACAAAAATCTGCAAAAATTATTTCCAGACCAGATAAAAAACATGGATTATGCATTTTTCAATATTCAATGTCGAACTTCAAATGTATTATGAAGTTCTTTTAATTCCATTACGTAAATTTTTTGTTCAACCAACTCATTTTGTGCCTGTAAATATGACTTGATTCGCAAAGTGAAAACTTCATCTTTTAACTATCAAAAATAAAAAGTAAATTAATAAAATTCGTATGTACATACATATGTATATTTATGAATTCTAGACTATACGAACTTACTATTTCCACTTCATCACATTTTTTTACCAACATCTCTTTTAAATATTGTACAACTAAATAAATAGCGAAACATATTAGGAATGACTGTACAATTTCAAACCCTTCCATTTTCTTTAGTTATAAACAAAAATCAAAAACTGTTCTTTTTGTATGTATATATATGTATGTATATGAACTGAAAGCGAGCGACTCTAATTAAAAGTTTTAATTCAATTTAAACAAATACATTTTAAATTACTTCTTAAGTGTTACGGTAGCCCTTACAATCGATAAGAAAAGAAGGAGGTGAATCGATTTTAGGAAGAAAGGAAGGATGGAGAAAAAAGAAAAGAAGAGGAAGACAGTTGTTGGATGACGAGCAGAAAAGGAGATAGGATTTTCGTTCTGCGAAGCGCAGAAAATTATAATAGATAATATATTATAAATTAACATCGTAGCAACAACAACAACAGCTGTGATAGCAGCAACGACAGCTACAGTGGCAACAATAGTGGCAACAGCAGTTGCAGGCAACAACAGCAGCTTGAGTTACTACCACGACGCAACAGCAGTCGCAGCAACAACAACAGTGGTGGTATTACCAACAACAGCGAATACAATAATACCATTCACGTATCAACCACTTGCGGTACAAGCGTGAGAGCATGTCTGTATAAATTTTCATTGTTTATAATAGGTCATAATGTTGTAGTTTATGTTAGGCCAATTTCTGTTAATTAAATGTATTTTTGTAAAGTAAAAATTAATTGTTAAGTTATTATTTAGGGTGAGATGAGTGGACGGTGAAAGTGGGTAAAGTCTGGATAGGGTGTCGGCATAAAGTATCAAGCCGACAAATGGTTGGGTGGGCGTCGCAAGATGGAAAAACATCTGTCCATTTAATTCTTGTCAGTGTATTGTCCGTTTAGGTGTTGTGAGAAACAAGTCTGTGTATGAATCCATAATATAAATATTTTGTTAACCGAAACAATTTGTCCAAGACTGCGTTGACGCTACTATATCTTATGAAGTCCATATATTTTTGTTTTTTAGTTTCCGTTTTAGTATAAAATAAGAAAACTTTGGCCGCGACGCAGACTGTGGCCAAGTAGGTAGCGATAGCAGCTTCTATGTTTGTTGTCCAGTTTGCGTAACGTCCAAGTTCTCATACCATTCAAGAGGCCGAATTTCCTGGGAGGCAGGAGCGGCAAAATGATAACCAACAAATACCCATGATCACCCTCATTCATCTCTCCCAAATTTATGAATATAGTACAGGAAATTTTGTATTGTTTAATGTGTTTTCAATTCCCACGAATATTACACTTTAGCGGTAAAAATATCAATTATTAGGTCATAAAGAAGTTTATATTTTTGTTTTTTTTTTTTTTTTTTTCGTGCGGAATTGTTAACAAATAAAAGTTATTGTTAGGAATATTTTCTTATTTATTTATATAAGTGAACATTATAGATATTATAGGAAATAAGACAAAAATAACTAGTTAGTGTAGGATTAATTAATGTAGTCAAAGTAGTTATTATTGTTTTTATGATATTATTTATAAGGAAAAAATCTAAACATCTATTATCAAATGGTAAAAGACGATCTTCCGACCGAGATTAAATCAGCAATTAATGTGGCTTTATTTCAAGCACACGAAACCTTTAGGTCAATGCTAGCTTCTCAAATGTCGGAATTTAAAGCTGAGCTGCGGCGAGAAATGATGGCGTTTGTGCAAGAATTACGAAGAGTGACCTGAGAAGCAAGACAGGAGCTTCAGACACCAACAGAAATTCAGAGGGTACCAGATGAAATCGTGCCGTTCGCGGAAACTCAGGTGTAGTGTGTGGGCGGTGGCGTACGTTGACGTCGAAGGACTTTCGGATCCCTACCGGATGTCGATGGTTTCTCTCCAGGCAACAACTTTTCTTATGTTATGAACTGACTTGTCAGTCACAGCCAAGTATCGATTCCGGGCTAGTTATCGGCAATACCCAGGGATGAGTAAAATCTTTAGCGGGTCGGTTAACAAAATATTTTTAGCATCCAATCCTACTCGGACTTGTTTCTTTCAATACTTATATGGACATTAAACTGGCAAGGATTAGTTGATCTTGCGACGCCCATCCACCCAACCATTTGTCGGCTTGATATTGTAAACCGCAGGGTGTCGGACTTTACACATTTTCAACGTTCATACATCTCACCCTAAATAATAAATTATCAATTAATTTTAATTACAAAATACGTTTAGTTAACAAACATTCGTTTAACACATAACTCTAATTTACATATTCTAAACATTGAATATTCAGTCATAGACATGCACTCACGCTTGCAAGTTGTTGATGCGTGCGGCGCTGTTGCTGTGTTCGCTGTTGTCTCTGTGACTACCACTGTTTGATGCAACTGCTGTTGTTGTTGTTCTTGTGATTAATACTGTTGTTGTGGCTACTCTTGCTCCAAATTGTTGTCTCGACTGCTACTGCCAGTGCCATTTTAACCGCTGGTGTCGCTGTTGTTGCCACTGCTGCTGTTATCACAGCTGTTTCGGCTGTTGTTGCCACTGTTGCTATTTACGCCGCTGCGTAAGATTGACATCCGAGATTGATAACCGATTCGTGTTGGTCATGTCCGTCTGACAATTTGGCATGAAAATAAACCAACCGAAAACAGTCGACCAATACTTTACGCTGAAAAGGCTTATTTCCACCGCACCTCCTATCCAGCTGGAAGGAGTTACTTGAAATCAGCTGGATAAGGCAAAGTACCTGGGTATTACTAATGACAATCGCCTCACCTTCATACAGCGCATGTTAGACATAAAAAAGTGTGGAAAAGGATACAACAATATCAATGTAGAGTAAATAAAAAAGCACCATGACACTTTGAGCAAAACGGGCCATATATGTACGTCCATTGTATTGTCCCAAAATACAATGGCGAGCACAAGTCGATACATGTTTACTACTTTTGAGCCTTTATACCTGTAAAATCTGTTAAAATGCATCGATCAATATGATATTTTTTAGTCTACTCTTTATTATTATTAGAATGTAAAAATATATTTTGGTTATCAAAAATATGAGCTTCATATAAATATTTTAACAAATACTGAAAATGGCAATGTATCTACTTATTCACGTTTTGTTTTTTTTTTCGGTTTGAAACCCAACTTTTAAAGCTTTTTATGGCAAACCCTTATTATGACCAGTATAAACAAGTATTGAAGGCTACAGTCGTGTGCACCCGACAGTACAATACCCAGCACCCTTGAATAAAATATGTATTTGATCAAATTGGAATCAAATTTTTTGTTTATCCAATGTTTTTTGCCCCAATACGCCCCCCACCGCCTCCACAAATCGAACTTTCCATTGCACCCACACCCACCAAAGCTACACGACTGAATGAACGGTACAAAGTTAGAATATGTTTGTGCGGCCGCTGTGTGAAAATTTGGGACAGATCGGATAATTAACATGGAAGTTATGCACATTTCAAATACCAAAATTTGAAGGGCGTCTCTATGGCGTACGGTTGCCTGCGGTGTTAACCTTACACACGGCAACAATTTTTTCGTATTTTTTTTAAGCTTCTGAAAAGTGTGACTCAGTTTTTAGAGGGTTGAACTTGCGTGCAAGTGATCCGCGGTTAAATTCTTGAAACTATTTTTTTTTTAATCACAATATAAGCAAATATAATAAAATTTATAATTCTTAATTATTTCACGAAAATGTATTAATGTTAATAAAAATTTATGTTGGAATTAACTCAAAAATGGCGATTGCGTAGCACGAGAAAATAAAATAAGTAAAATAAGTATATAATGCATATATTTATAAATATGCGAATACGGTCAAAATCGGATCATAAACATGGAAGTTATGCGCCTTTCAATTCTTTGGGCACCGGGTATTATATAGTCGAGTATACTCGACTATAGCTTTCTTACTTGTTTATACTGGTCATAAAAAGCTTTAAAAGTTGGGTTTCAAACCGAGAAAACAAAACGAGAAAAACATTGCCATTTTCAGTATTTGTTAAAATATTTATATGAAGTTCATATTTTTGATAACCAAAAAATATATTTCTACATTCTAATAATAATGAGTAGAATAATAAAAAATCATATTGATCGATGCATAACAGATTTTACAGGTATACCTAAATGCTCAAAAGTAGTAAATATACCCTTATGCTCCCCACTGTATATGCAAGACTAACTACAAGCACTAAGCACATAATAATAGCGCAACGTAGAATATGAGGTATAGGAACTCAAGAAAGCTAAAAACTTAAAAAATCATATTTTGTCCGAGCTGACAATGCCTGCACACACCAACACATAACCACATGTATATGTACACGCACGCATACATTAAAAGACAATTATTGTGCGTTCGCCACAGACCGTGCTTATGCAGCCGCTGTCAAATCAACAATGAGAACTATTCTACGTTACGTTCTTGTGTACTCTCCGACAAGCGTAAGGCTTTTTGCCGAAGTGTGTGGGACCAGATGTCGCTAAAGCATCACTGTATGGTGTCTCCATATATTATATGCTTAGTGCTACAAGAGCAACCAAACGTTACAAAACAGAACACTAAGCCAAATAACAAACTGCCAATAGTACGTGCGTACCTCTACATTACACAAGGGTCTCAGGGTACACATATTCGAAGAACAGATTAATAGAAGAACCAGCCGATACAGTGACAAATAACTGACATACCGGAATGATTATCGGAAAATGATTGCCTACCTCTTAGTCGGCAAGGTTTTGCCAAAAGACTTGGACGCTAGTAAAGCTAGGCTTAGCAAATTCCCGTACAACTGTATGCGGTGTGGTCGATTTTTAATAAAGTTTTTTGTGTTGTTAAGATACATTATGTTTTATGGGTTCTACACTATAAAATAAAACAATAAAAAAGGAAATAAAAAAAAAACTTATATTTGTTTTGATCATGGGTGTGGGGCATTTAATTGTGTAACTAATGTTGATTAGTTAATAATAAAAGAAGAAACTAAACAGAATGGTAAAAATTATTTCAAAGTATGGTTTTACGAAATTGTTAGAATGATAAGTTTTAATGAATTAAGATATTAAAATTTATTTTTGTTGTAGAAATCTTTTGTTTGCATTAAACAAAAACAAATTTCTAACTAATTTCTTAGAATGCTAATACTTTGTGTCACTACGATAATGTTTCGTGGCGCTGTCACCGAGTGTGGTTCCGGGTAATTCCCCAGTCTTCTTAGATTGTCGCTTGATCGAAACTTACTTTGCTCAAAATGGAACCGAGCTTATTTCGACAAATTTTTATATAGTCGCTTATATATATTAATATATATTTTAAAATATTTATTACTACTTTAAAAATAACATATTAATTTAATTATTTTAATTATTATTATTATTTAATTATTAATTTAATATATATGTTTATACATACATTGTTCGTATTTTGCACTCTCCGAACGCACCATTATCTTGTGTACAACAAAAACAAGTAAGAAAGCTTCAGTAGAGTGCGCTCACTATATGATAACCCGTGCCCCAAAAAATTGAAAGTTCCATGTTTTTGATTGGATTGAAATCAATTGTTCCAAAATTCAGACATGTATTTGCTTGCAGTGTGTTGTTTTTATTATATGAAGGTGGCGTGGCAAAAATGCAAAACAAATTTTATCTGCCGTTAATTAATACAAGTCCTTATAGATAATGGTTCATTTGACTCGGCTTTTAATCCTGATCAAGAATGCACATTTGCACATTTATAAAACAGTTAATATACACTTTTAACGTATTTACAGGGTGTAAATACCCACAGTCAATTGGTCAGTAAGAATTTATTGATAAAAGTAACAATACTTAAAATAATCTAATAATAAAAAAAAGTTTAATCGAATTGGTAGATCCATCAATAATAGATCCATAATAATTCAATAAAATACATAAATTAGCATTTTGGAAAAGTTTTATTATATAACCATTTAATGATACATATGTATTTAATATATTATATAAATATTTTTATATTATTATAAGTTATTTTTGGTTTTAATCGACATAAGTATTATCAAAGAATTTTCTATATTTTTTGCCGATTAACATTTATTTACGAAAATTATTTTCGAGATATACTTTCTTACGAACACAATGCGGATATTACACTATTATGGTTTTATAATGTATATACTTGTATATTCTTTTTAGTTATATTATAATATCATTTATATGTTAATTTGGGTTTTACAATTTTAATAAGAAACATTTATAAAATATTCGTTGTAAATACTTTATCCGCTTTCAAATGTAAGTGCTTACACGCTTATAAAAAAATATTTCTACTCGGTTGGGTATATATGAGTAAAACATTTAATTTATAAATTATTTATAAAAAATGTTTTTATTTTTGTATTTCATATAGTGTCAATATATTCATGGCAAATTTGGATAAAATGAAATATTAATTTAACTAAAAATATACATCTTACCATTTATTTCAAGAATGTAAGAATGCATAAATCATTGCATAAAAACATATTATTTTAAAATAACTGTCGAACTATAGGATTGATTACCTCCATAGAAAAAGCAATAAATAAATAAGAAAAAAATAAATGTTCGGCGCACCAAATACTTTATACCCAATGCATTGAAAAACCTCACTTGGAACCTATTTGAATGTCCTGAATGTGTTATTCATTGTTATTCTGTAATTGTACAGCTAAACAAAAGTTATCAATTGATTGTAACTATAGCAGATATATTATATAATTGTTCAATTGAACCAAACTAAACATTAGATTACCTAAATGCGTTTAGTTGTGTTCAGACGGACATGGTTAGATTTTAAAATATAATTAAATTTGTACCAAACTATATTACCCATTTACATAAAAATCTAGATTTAAAATTGTGCTGTAGAATTTTAAGTGGAATTTTTCCGGTAAACTAATAATAAAATAATAAATTATTATATTCAAATTATTCTAGAGTAAAATAATATTATACAAATTAATATTTTTCATTGTCTCACTCATATTTAGCTTTATTTTTCATGTTTTTAAAATTTAATTAACGAAAATGAAAAGTTAATATAATATAAGTATATAAAAATATTGTGTCGAGCTTATTGTAACAATCATAAAATTATGTAGAAAAAATTGTATTATATAAATTTTGACTAGAGTTTTTCTTTTTTTTTTGGCGACATTTAATTATAAAATTATTGTATTGTTTATTATATGTATGTACAAGGTATTGAGTATAAAATATTCAAATCAAATCAAACAGGAAAACGTATCGATAACAAGTCTGATTTTCAGCGCAAGATTATTTCTGTTTGATTTGATTTGAATATTTTATACTCAATACCTTGTACATACATATAATAAACAATACAATAATTTTATAATTAAATGTCGCCAAAAAAAAAGAAAAACTCTAGTCAAAATTTATATAATACAATTTTTTCTACATAATTTTATGATTGTTACAATAAGCTCGACACAATATTTTTATATACTTATATTATATTAACTTTTCATTTTCGTTAATTAAATTTTAAAAACATGAAAAATAAAGCTAAATATGAGTGAGACAATGAAAAATATTAATTTGTATAATATTATTTTACTCTAGAATAATTTGAATATAATAATTTATTATTTTATTATTAGTTTACCGGAAAAATTCCACTTAAAATTCTACAGCACAATTTTAAATCTAGATTTTTATGTAAATGGGTAATATAGTTTGGTACAAATTTAATTATATTTTAAAATCTAACCATGTCCGTCTGAACACAACTAAACGCATTTAGGTAATCTAATGTTTAGTTTGGTTCAATTGAACAATTATATAATATATCTGCTATAGTTACAATCAATTGATAACTTTTGTTTAGCTGTA
>JBAMBR010006240.1:0-22401 GCA_037044475.1 Zaprionus obscuricornis | reverse complement strand
ACACACGCACACACACACACACACAGAGACATATACATACACATATACAGTTGCAGAGGCGTAAATGCATAAGCAAGTACAGTGAATGCCAATAAGAATATCCTTCAAAAGACAAATACGTTTGCAAGGTCTTCACTTGGCATTGAGATTGGATTGGAGTTAATATACATAGGCATAGACACTTATACATATATATATATATATATATAAATATATATATATATATGTATGTATAATTTATGTAGACTTACCTTGTCACTGGCATATTTTTGTCCACTTCAATGAGATTACCACAATGCGACAAGTGCCTCATGCGCTCCTGCGGCTCCACAATGCCCATATTCATATTATTTACGGCCTTCAACATATTTTTATATATATATATTTATCTTTTCTTTTTTTGCTCTCGTTTCTTCTTTATCGCAACTTTCGTTTTATTGCTTGCACTAATTTTTTTTTCTTTCTCTTGCGCTTCTGTTAGTTACTGTTGCTTTTGGTATTTATTGTTTTGTTATTTGTTTGCTCATCTGTAGCCTTGCTTTGTGGCCCAGAAGAAGATCAAATTTTGCCGCTGACTTCCTTATTTTGTAACAATTGTTAGCGAATTACTCATAACGTGCAGGTGGCGATGGTGGCGTCGCTGGAAAACTGCAAGAACAGCTGTTCTGTTTCGTACGCAATGTAAGGCATTGCATAGGCTGTATGCATGTATAACAGTTGTAGCAGTTAACAGCTGTTAGCTGAACGCAAAATGATATATCGATAACATTGATGCCGCTGCTGTTAACGCAAATTTGAGCAGTCGGTTAAAATTTAAATTACATGACAAAAAGAAAAGGCTAAATAAAAATAAATAAAGCTAAATAATAAAAATAATCATAATCAAAAAAAAAAAATAATAATAATAAATAATAATAATTTTATGAAATATAATAAGTTTGCTAAGTTATGAAGAAAGTGAATAGTTTATTTATTGCATATAAAATGTCAGTAATCCTTATCGCTATAAATATAACTCACTTAACTTGGCTAATCTTCATAATATGAACTAACAACACGAGTCTTTATTGCTAATATCAGTTATCAACCAATATTTTTAAAGACCCCACTTGAATATTAAAAAAAAAAGAAGAAAATACAAATAAAATATTTTGCTTACCGCTGATGAACTATGGAATTCATGCTCATTCAGTTGTAGAGCCTGGCAGCGGATTGAAGTGCAGTGCGGGAAGCGGATAAACATTGGATTAACATAAGGCAAGTAATGCTGTATAATACTCAATATAATTGCTATAAAGATATTTAAATTAATTACAATGTGTAAATAATTAAATAATATTACGTTGCATGCATAAAACGCAAGTGAAGAATTTAGTTAATCTTTAGTTTTTTAATCAATTGCTGCTACTCCTGCTACTGCTGCTGCTGTTGCTGCTAGTAGTGTGATATGATAAGCTATCAATGTCATTTATTTAAAGCAGAACAAAATGTACTGAGCATACAACAATTTTCAACGAACAAAAGCCAAAGGCTGATACAGACATATGTCAAAAAAGAGCATGGTATGGGATAAAGATACAATATAAAAGATAAAATACAGTAATATATATATATATATATATATATTATGTGACAAAGGGCTTGGCACTTGAATATAATGAAAAGCAAACAATCACAAAGAGCACGAACAGTGCGACAAATGTATGTATAACGAGTCAGGCTTCAACAAATTTGTATCTCTATATTTATGTGTAAAGTATCTGCACTTGTTGTAGATACTTGTTATAGTTGTTGTTGTTGTTATTGTAGCTGTGATAATGCACAGCAATTGATGAAATGACTGCATGACTAAACTCTGAGCTGCAAAACTAAATAAAAATAAAATAAAATAAAAAAAATCAAAAGTCAAACAGAGAGCGACGCGTCGATCATTTACTCTGAGCTGTACTAAAACTGAGCTAAGCTGAGAGTTGAGCTGAGCTGAGCTGAGCTGCGCTGCGCAGAGCTGAGCACGCAGCGTTCGCTTGCACGTCCATCTTGGTCACTTTGAGTATTTGCTTTTTTTTTTTTTCTCTTTTTATTTTCGATTGTTGTTGTTGTTGTTTTTTTTTTATTTTTTGGCGGGGCAGTTGAGTGGCAAGTTGGGCGCATAGCGGGCGTCATTTACAAAATCTCCAGCGTCGCGACGACAACAAAAACCGCGCGACGTACGACCCACAAAAAGAAAATAAGAAACAAAAATTTTTATATTAGTTACGGTTTCGTTTTTTTTTTTTTTGATTTTGATTTTGGTTTGCGGTTTCGGTTTCGGTTTTCGTCTTTTTTCGTTTTCTCGGTTTTTTTTTTTATAATTTTTGCTGAATTTTCTTGGCATATAATTTTGCATTGAGCATAGGGAAAGGTGAGGAAGAGCTTTACAATTATATCTATATATAAAAAATACTATATATATATATATATATTCATGTATTGTAAGCAGATAAATATGCAGCGATGCGACATGTTATGAAACCCTTTTGCAATCCCAAAACAAACTTCAACAATAGATTGAAAACTGATTAAAAAAAAAAAAAACATCAAAAAAAAAGAGACGAAACAAGTGTTTGACGTGTTTGACAACGAAAATCGCGACATTTATTTTTGTGTTTTGGTTTTTTTTTTTTGGATTAATTTAGGGGCGTGCGTGAGATAAAACTTGACTTGAAATATATATATAAAAAAAATAATATAAACATTATTTTCTTTATTCCATTATTTTTTTTATAATTATAGACAAGTGCACTTTGAGCATTTTCAGTGTTGAATTTAATTTAAATATAATTATAATTGGTGCAAATTTAAACAGTATTCAGTGAAGAGTCACAAGAAGAGCAGCAGCATATATTAAAATTGCATAAGCTTCAAATTTTAACCTCGAAAAGATTTTGTTAAATGCAGCGTGAATATAAAAAATAAAAAATAAATTAAAAATAAAAAAACAAAAAAACTGTGCAAAAAGTAAAACGATCAAAAATATTGTATAATAAAACAAGAAAGAAAAAAAAAAAAATTAAGACAATGAATGAAAAAAGCAAAAAAAAAAAAAAGTAAATGTGTATGAAAAGATTCATCAGCTCATCAAGGCATCATCAGCATTAGCACCAGCACCAACATCAGCATTCAGCAGCCGCAACAGCAGCAACAGCAACAGCAACAGCAACAGCATCAGCATTAGCCGCTTGTCAGCTTGTCAGTTTATCAGCTCAGTTTCATTTTTCGCCCAGATAAACCGAAATCTTCTGTAATTTGCTCAATTGAATTGAATGTATCCACGAGATACAAATTTACGCGAATGTGTGTGCTAGTGTGTATGTGTGAGTGTGTGTATTTTTCACTTTTTTTTTTCTTTTGACTTTGCTTTTGTGTGTAAGCTTTTGCTGAATTAAAGCTGTTAGTTGTCGCACAATAAACTAAAGTTGAACTCAACGAATTAAAATCAGATAAAATTCAATTACAATTTTGCATTTGGATATTTAATAGTCGCTGTCGCAGTCACAGTCGCTGTCGCAGTCGCAGTCGCCGTTAACAATTAGATCAATAAACTTAAACCTCAAAAGTTAAGCTCAAAATATGCAGCAAATTTTGCAAATATAAAATAAATAAAATATAAATAAAAAATAAAAATAAAAATAAAAATAAAAAATATAAATAAAAACTATGCGAAATATGTGTAACGCAATAACAAACATAAATTAAAAAAAAAATAATATCTGTGAAATTGTGTTTAATGATTTACAAGTTTTTGGAGCGTTCACATTGCCGCCGTTGAGCGAGAGTGTAACTTGTATCTTGTATCTTATAGTTGTGTATCTTGTAGCGCTTTTTGGGCCTGCAGCTGTGCTTGTTGTTGTTGTTGTTGTTATCGTTGGTTTTGCTTTTCGTTTAGCTTTTGCCTTATTCATTGTTATTGTTGTTATTGTTATTGTTGTTGTAGCGTATGTATTTATTTATTTATTATTTAATTTTCGTTTTTTCGTTTTCAATGTCAACCTGTCCGACTATTCGACTGTTGACTGTTGACTGAATTATGCAAAGCATGTGACAATCTCATACATTTAATTTCGCTGCCAGTTGAAAAAGTGTTGATATAGATTTATATACGAAAATCTACAAAATAATGGAAAAATCGTAGAATTAATCATACAATTTCCTATGTATAAAAAAAAATTAAAAGTCTGTCTGCTAAACTTTATGTTCTTTATGCGTTTACAAAACGTGCGCTGCATAAATCAACAGCAAGAAAGAATAAAAAAATAGTAAAATTCTAAAAAAAAAAAAAATACTAAGAAGCAAAAGTTTTTATCGGCATGTCGAAGATTTTTATACACTTTCTGGCAAGGCTTCAGTGATTGTTGCTTTGACTGCCACTGCATAAGCTTTCAAATTGTGCGACTTGTTTATGATGCAACAGTTGGAAGGACGTTGAGTCAGACATATAATTATATGAATGTCCTTCAGTGCGGGATTATATATAATATATATGTATATATATCTGTAGCTATAGCTGTACCTGTATCTGTATCTGTATCTGTTATACATACTATATATAATCATTTACATAAACAGACACAAAGCAGTGCTGGGCACTTTTGTTTTCAATACGTTGCGCTGCCAATTATTCAGCAGCAGCAGCAGCAGCAGTAGCCTCAGCAGAGCAAGAAGACAAACAGAAGACTTTGTCAGTTTCGCAAGCTGATAATAACCGGTTTTTATATATTAACGACTAACATTTAGGTTTGATAAGAGCAAAAGAAACAATAACAACAACAGCAGAGGCAGCAACAACAATTACAACAACAACAACAACTGAGACAGCGCAATGATTTCTTGTTGTCCTTAGTTGTCATTGTTATTGTTATTGTCACTTGTTGTTATTGTTATTGTTGTGGTTTATGCTTGGTATATAAATAAAATACGCACTTTTCATTATTCATTGATGCAACTTGTGGAGGCCAAAATCGTTGCGTCGATTACAAACAGACACCTCAATAAATTAACATTTCTTGTCGGCCAACGAACGCTGCAATGTAAATGTGAATACAACAACAGTCTAGTCTATCTCTCTCTCTCTTTCTCTATCTCCCGATGTATATCTGTCTTTGTCTATTGCTTTTATAGCATATTGCTTGATACTTGGCTTCAACTCAACATTTTATTGTTTCATTTCTATGTGCAATAAAAAAATAAAATTTACATTGATTTTGACAAGTAAATTGGCAAATATCTTAAGCCACCATAATGATGGATCGTTCAAATATATAGTATATATAATTATAGATATTTAAACAGACTACATAGCACAATTATAGCAGTTCATTTGCTGTGCTAATAACAAGTATAAGAATTTTATTTGTAGAATTCTGCAGTGATAAATCTGTAGCTTCATTATAAAAAATTAAGAATAAAATTTTCTTACATTTTCTATTTTCTCTATTTTTTTTTTACTTTATCTTTCGCATGAATCATAAATCGTAACCAAAATAGAAAATATATACAAAAGATTTGTTTGCATAGATTTTTAGCAGTACAAAAATATGAATAGAAATTTGTTTTCATTTATGGCAAAGTTCTGTGGCAAATAGAAAAGTGTAATGAAAGAAGCAAATATTGTAGAAGAAAGTTATATAATGCCGAGAACGGAAGTTCCCAAAGAATTAACTGCTGAGTATTATACGATATCTATATAATTTGAAGATATTTATATAATTATTGATATAAATTGTGTTTAAAAATGCTTGAAAATTAATAAACTTTGAATGTTTTTTAATTGTTAAAATTGATACACATATTTTGTATAATTTTTTTTAATTAATTTAGATAATTTTCATTTCGATTTAATTTAAATTATTATTTTATAATTATATTATTAAATTATTTAGCAATATTTAATTTTTACTTAAATTTTCATTTATAATATTTACTAAAATTAATACAAAATATTAATAAAAATTAATTAAAAAAATTTATATGTTTATTTAATATATTTTATTAATTTAAACTTAAGAATTTTTGATAATATTTTAATAATAATTGATAATATTTTAATATAAAATATTTTCGAAAATAAATATCTATTTTAATTTAAATTAATTTTTTTTTGTAGCTTAATTTTAATAATTTTTATTGTAATTAACTTAATTAAATTAATTCGATGTTATATCAATTTATAATTTAAAATTTATTATAAATTACAAAACTAATTAATTTAATTTAAATTTCAATATTGTAATTTAAAAAAAATTTATATAATTATTTAAATTAATTAATTTAATTATAATTATTACAGACATACATATATTTAGAATATTTTCTAAAATTAATATCAATTTTAATATATTTTAAAATAATTTTAAATTTAAATTTAAATTATAAAAATTTTTTCTTATTTTATTTACAGTTAATTTTAAACTGACTTTCAAATTTTTTATTATGGCCAATTGTAAACTTGGCCTATACGCGCTGTTAGTGCTGAGCGCACTGTGCTGCTTGGCCACTGCCTACAAAGTGGGCGTGGGCCGTGCTGACATAACGGGACCGTCAGTTGAAATTAATTTCGTAAGCATTGCTCAAAGTTATAATAAAAAATTTGAAAGTCAGTTTAAAATTAACTGTAAATAAAATAAGAAAAAATTTTTATAATTTAAATTTAAATTTAAAATTATTTTAAAATATATTAAAATTGATTATACTTGTTCTAGCAGCAAATGAACTGCTATAATTGTGCTAAACAGTCTGCTTAAATATCTATAATTATATATACTATATATTTGAACGATCCATCATTATGGTGGCTTAAGATATTTGCCAATTTGCTTGTCAAAATCAATGTAAATTTTTTTTTTTATTGCACATAGAAATGAAACAATAAAATGTTGAGTTAAAGCCAAGTATCAAGCAATAAGCTATAAAAGCAATAGACAAAGACAGATATACATAGAGAGTGAGTGGGAGAGAGAGAGATAGACTAGACTGTTGTTGTATTTACATTTGCATTGCAGCGTTCGTTGGCCGACAAGAAATGTTAATTTTTTTTGAGGTGTCTGTTTGTAATCGACGCAACGATTTTGGCCTCCACAAGTTGCATCAATGAATAATGAAAAGTGCGTATTTTATTTATATACCAAGCATAAACAACAATAACAACAACAAGTGACAATAACAATAACAATGACAACTAAGGACAACAAGAAATCATTGCGCTGCCTCTGTTGTTGTTGTTGTTGTTGTTATTGTTGTTGCTGCCTCTGCTGTTGTTGTTGTTGTTTCTTTTGCTCTTATCAAACCTAAATGTTAGTCGTTAATATATAAAAACCGGTTATTATCAGCTTGCGAAACTGACAAAGTCTTCTGTTTGTCTTCTTGCTCTGCTGAGGCTACTGCTGCTGCTGCTGCTGAATAATTGGCAGCGCAACGTATTGAAAGCAAAAGTGCCCAGCACTGCTTTGTGTCTGTTTATGTAAATGATTATATATAGTATGTATAACAGATACAGATACAGATACAGATACAGATACAGATACAGATACAGATACAGATACAGATACAGATACAGATACAGATACAGCTACAGCTACAGCAACAGCTACAGCTATAGCTACAGATATATATACATATATATAATCCCTCACTGAAGGACATTCATATAATTATCTGTCTGACTCAACGTCCTTCCAACTGTTGCATCATAAACAAGTTGCATAATTTGAAAGCTTATGCAGTGGAAGTCAAAGCAACAATCACTGAAGCCTTGCCAGAAAGTGTATAAAAATCTTCGGCATGCCGATGATAACTTTGTTTTCTTATTATTTTTTTTTCTAGTTTTTTATTCTTTTTGTTGTTGATTTATGCAGCGCACGTTTTGTAAACGCATAAAGAACATAAAGTTTAGCAGACAGACTTTTATTTTTTTTTATACATAGGAAATTGTATGATTAATTCAACGATTTTTCCATTATTTTGTACATTTTCGTATATAAAACTATATCAACACTTTTTCAACTGGCAGCGAAATTAAATGTATGAGATTGTCACATGCTTTGCATAATTCAGTCAACAGTCAACAGTCGAATAGTCGAATAGTCGGACAGGTTGACATTGAAAACGAAAAAATAAATAATAAATAAATAAATACATACGCTACAACAACAATAACAACAACAACAATGAATAAGGCAAAAGCTAAACGAAAAGCAAATCCAACGATAACAAAAACAACAACAACAAACACAGCTGCAGGCCCAAAAAGCGCTACAAGATACACAACTATAAGATACAAGATACAAGTTACACTCTCGCTCAACGGCGGCAATGCGAACGCTCCAAAAACTTGTAAATCATTAAACACAATTTCACAGATTTTATTTTTGTATCTTTGTATTTTTTTTTTTTAATTTATGTTTGTTATTGCGTTACATATATTTCGCATAGTTTTTATTTTTTATTTATATTTTTTATTTTTATTTTATTTATTTTATATTTGCAAATTTGCGGCATATTTTGAGCTTAACTTTTGAGTTTAAGTTTATTGATCTAATTTTTGACTGCGACTGCGACAGCGACTGCGACAGCGACTATTAAATATCCAAATGCAAAATTGTAATTGAATTTTATCTGATTTTAATTCGTTGAGTTCAACTTTAGTTTATTGTGCGACCAACTAACAGCTTTAATTCAGCAAAAGCTTACACACAAAAGCAAAGTAAAAAGAAAAAAAGAAAAAAAGTGAAAAATACACACACACTCACACACACACACACTAGCACACACACTCGCGTAAATTTGTATCTCGTGGATACATTCAATTCAATTGAGCAAATTACAGAAGATTTCGGTTTATCTGGGCGCAAAATGAAACTAAGCTGACTAACTGACAAGCGGCTAATGCTGATGCTGTTGCTGCTGCTGAATGCTGATGTTAATGCTGATGATGCCTTGATGAGCTGATGAATCTTTTCATACACATTTACTTTTTTTACTTATTTTTATTTATTTATTTTTTTTTTTGCTTTTTTCATTCATTCAGTCTTAATTTTTTTTTTTTTTTCTTTCTTGTTTTATTATACAATATTTTTGATCGTTTTACTTTTTGCACAGTTTTTTTTTATTTTTATTTTAATTTTATATTTTTTTATTTTTTGTATTCACGCTGCGCTCAAAAATCTTTTCGAGGTTAAAATTTGAAGCTTATGCAATTTTTATATATGCTGCTGCTCTTCTTGTGACTCTTCACTGAATACTGTTTAAATTTGCACCAATTATAATTATATTTAAATTAATTTCAACACTGAAAATGCTCAAAGTGCACTTGTCTATAATTATAAAAAAATAATGGCAATAAAGAAAATAATGTTTTTATTATTTTTTTTTATATATATATTTCAAGTCAAGTTTTATCTCACGCACGCCCCTAAATTAATCCAAAAAAAAAAAACAAAACACAAAAATAAATAAATGTCGCGATTTTCGTTGTCAAACACGTCAAACACTTGTTTCGTCTCTTTTTTTTTTGATGTTTTTTTTTTTTTTAATCAGTTTTCAATCTATTGTTGGAATTTGTTTTGGGATTGCAAAAGGGTTTCATAACATGTCGCATCGCTGCATATTTATCTGCTTACAATACATGAATATATATATATATATATATATATATATATATAATATAACTGTAAAGCTCTTCCTCACCTTTCCTATGCTCAATGCAAAATTATATGCCAAGAAAATTCAGCAAAAATTATAAAAAAATAAAAGAAGTCGAGAAAACGAAAAAAGACGAAAACCGAAACCGAAACCGCAACCAAAATCAAAATCAAAAAAAAAAACGAAACGAAACCGTAACTAATATAAAATTTTTGTTTCTTATTTTCTTTTTGTGGGTCGTACGTCGCGCGGTTTTTGTTGTCGTCGCGACGCTGGAGATTTTGTAAATGACGCCCGCTATGCGCCCAACTTGCCACTCAACTGCCCCGCCAAAAAAAATAAAAAAAACAACAACAACAACAACAATCGAAAATAAAAAGAGAAAAAAAAAAAGCAAATACTCAAAGTGACCAAGATGGACGTGCAAGCGAACGCTGCGTGCTCAGCTCAACGCAGCGCAGCTCAGCTCAGCTCAACTCTCAGCTTAGCTCAGTTTTAGTACAGCTCAGAGTAAATGATCGACGCGTCGCTCTCTGTTTGACTTGTGATTTTTTTTTTATTTTATTTTATTTTTTTTATTTAGTTTTGCAGCTCAGAGTTTAGTCATGCAGTCATTTCATCAATTGCTGTGCATTATCACAGCTACAATAACAACAACAACAACTATAACAAGTATCTACAACAAGTGCAGATACTTTACACATAAATATAGAGATACAAATTTGTTGAAGCCTGACTCGTTATACATACATTTGTCGCACTGTTCGTGCTCTTTGTGATTGTTTGCTTTTCATTATATTCAAGTGCCAAGCCCTTTGTCACATAATATACTATATATATTATTGTATTTTATCTTTTATATTGTATCTTTATCCCATACCATGCTGTTTTTTAACATATGCATGTATCAGCCTTTGACTTTTGTTCGTTGAAAATTGTTATATGCTCAGTACATTTTGTTCTGCTTTAAATAAATGACATTGATAGCTTATCATATCACACTATCACACAGCAGGAGTAGCAGCAATTGATTAAAAAAACTAAAGATTAACTAAATTCTTCACTTGCGTTTTATGCATGCAACGTAATATTATTTAATTATTTACACATTGTAATTAATTTAAATATCTTTTTAGCAATAATCATTAGTATTATGTACTATTACTTGCCTTATGCTAATCCAATGTTTATCCGCTTCCCACACTGCACTTCAATCCGCTGCCAGGCTCTACAACTGAATGAGCATGAATTCCATAGTTCATCAGCGGTAAGCAAAATATTTTATTTGTATTTTCTTCTTTTTTTTTTAATATTCAAGTGGGGTCTTTAAAAATATTGGTTGATAACTGATATTAGCAATAAAGACTCGTGTTGTTAGTTCATATTATGAAGATTAGCCAAGTTAAGTGAGTTATATTTATAGCGATAAGGATTACTGACATTTTATATGCAATAAATAAACTATTCACTTTCTTCATAACTTAGCAAACTTATTATATTTCATAAAATTATTATTATTTATTATTATTATTTTTTTTTTTTTTTGATTATGATTATTTTTATTATTTAGCTTTATTTATTTTTATTTAGCCTTTTCTTTTTGTCATGTAATTTAAATTTTAACCGACTGCTCATATTTGCGTTAACAGCAGCGGCATCAATGTTATCGATATATCATTTTGCGTTCAGCTAACAGCTGTTAACTGCTACAACTGTTATACATGCATACAGCCTATGCAATGCCTTACATTGCGTACGAAACAGAACAGCTGTTCTTGCAGTTTTCCAGCGACGCCACCATCGCCACCTGCACGTTATGAGTAATTCGCTAACAATTGTTACAAAATAAGGAAGTCAGCGGCAAAATTTGATCTTCTTCTGGGCCACAAAGCAAGGCTACAGATGAGCAAACAAATAACAAAACATTAAATACCAAAAGCAACAGTAACTAACAGAAGCGCAAAAAAAAAGAAAAAAAATTTAGTGCAAGCAAAAAAACGAAAGTTGCGATAAAGAAGAAACGAGAGCAAAAAAAAAAAAGATAAATATATATATAGAAATATGTTGAAGGCCGTAAATAATATGAATATGGGCATTGTGGAGCCGCAGGAGCGCATGAGGCACTTGTCGCATTGTGGTAATCTTATTGAAGTGGACAAAAATATGCCAGTGACAAGGTAAGTCTACATAAATTATGCATATATATATATATATGTATATGTATATGTATATGTATATGTATATGTATATGTATAAGTGTCTATGTCTATGTATATTAACTCCAATCCAATCTCAATGCCAAGTGGAAGACCTTGCAAACGTATTTGTCTTTTGAAGGATATTCTTATTGGCATTCACTGTACTTGCTTATGCATGTACGCCTCTGCAACTGTATATGTGTGTATGTGTGTGTGCGTGTGTCCGTTTATCCGTGCACTTGTTTGTTTTTCTGTGTACACTTATACACAGATAACGATAGAGACAGTAAGTGTGAGAGTGAGAAAGAGAAAGAGAGATATATATATAGAGTTTGTTATTGCATTTTGTCAATGTAATGTGATTCCTTTGGCAGCTGCAATTGCAACTGGCAAGCAAATTGGCAACCAGAACAAGGATAACGAATTTATCTGTCGCATGTAACCCAACATGAATAAATAATTCACACATTTCATCTCTCTCGCTATTTGATATTTGCAATATTTTACATTTTTTTTCTTGCTTTTCTACTTCTCCTCCGCCTCTTCCTCATCTCAGGTATTATCGCTCCGGCACTGAAATATTGCATATGGCAAACATATATTTGAACGAGGGCAACCATGAAAATGCATTTATACTATTTATGCGATACATGACACTATTCATCGAAAAGATACGTTTACATCCCGACTATGAGAGCGTCAAGGTACAGGTGAAGGCCATCAATAAGACTATTAAGGAAGAGATTATGCCAACAACGGAGAAACTACGCAATAAAATATTAATACAATATAAACGTGAATATGAACAGTTTCTGGCCAACAAGGAGGCAACACGTTTACGTGAAATGGAACAGGAGCGACAAAAGCAACGTGATGAAGCCATTAAGAAAGCAGCAGCTGCTGGTGGTAGTAATGTACCATCGCTTATTCCCGCCAATTTGCATGTACAAATGGATGCAAAGAATCAACCAGCGGCACCAGACATTGGTTTACTCGATCAGGTTGTATATCCAAATGATTTCCCCACGGGCACAAATCGTTCCAATTTACCCAACTCTGGTCTCTTGCTGCCCGTAACAGATGCCAGTGGCTCATCGGATAGAACAGCCAAGTTAGTATAAAAAAAATTCAAATGAACAATTGAATAAACATTTTATATTATTATTTTTATATATTTCTAGCTCAACATCGAAGCCAGCATTTGATCGTAATCAAAAACCGCAATATAATCGCTCAGATTCACTGCTGGCTGGTTCATTGCGTACTGTTAATATACCTGCCGATACTATGGATACGTTCCTACAACTTGCACGTGCAAATACATCTAGTAATATTGAGACTTGCGGTGTCCTTGCCGGCCATTTGGCACGTAATGAATTATATATAACGCATATTATAACACCGCAACAGCATGGCACACCCGACAGTTGTAATACAATGCATGAGGAGCAGATTTTTGATGTGCAGGATCAATTAAATTTAATAACGCTTGGCTGGATACATGTATGCTTAAATTTAATGTTATTTACTATAGCCAAGATTTATGATTTATCTTTAACTTTGTCTCATTTTAGACACATCCAAGTCAAACAGCATTCTTGTCCTCCGTCGATTTGCATACGCATTGCTCATATCAAATGATGATGCCAGAAGCAATTGCTATTGTCTGTGCACCCAAATATAATACGTAAGCAGCTGTTGCATGTGCAACACACAGATGGACAATTCATAGAATTATAATTAATTTTAAATGATTCATTTTATTTTTCTTTTTTTTTTTGTAGTAATGGTTTCTTTATACTTACACCACAATATGGTCTGGATTATATAGCACAGTGTCGTCAAACAGGTTTCCATCCACATCCCAATGATCCGCCACTATTCATGGAAGCTCAACACATTAAAATTGACTCACAGACTAAGATAAAAGTCATCGATTTGCGTAGATGAGTTGAAATTTTAATTTAAAAAAAAAATAATCACAGCCAAAAAAAGAAAAAGAACAACAAAAAAGAATGAATGCGATCGTTAAGTTAGTGAGCCCAAAAGCGAATTTAATTAGTGAAAATAATAAAAACAACAAAAAGAAGATGAATAAGAGCAACAATAACAGCAGCAGCAGCAACAACAACAACAACAGCAGCAGCAGCAAGTCATAGAAACACAGATACTGCAGTCGCTTGTAATAAATTTAAATTTTAAGTTTGAGCATATTGAATATTTCGTTGAGCATAGCACCAAAAGTCAACAAAACGAAATGAAACACCTATAGAAATATACGATATATATATATATATAATATATGTAAAAGATTTTAGAAATGTCAAAAAAAAAAAAAGAAAATATTTTGATTAAAATAAGCTGAAAAATGATGATGAAAAGCAAACTGAAAGTGCAAAAAAAAAAAAAAAAATGAAATGTAAACATATTTTGCGAATTGTAATTGTAATTTTTTTTTTGCACGCTATTTATATATATACATACATATGGAAAAAAAAACAAATGATTATTATACAAATTTACTACAAATAATATAATAAGAGAGCATCACAGTAAAGCAATGTAAAAAAAAAAACAAACATAAATTAAATTTAAATTTTGTTTGTGCTCTAAAAAAAAAAACACAAGAAAAACAAAACACAAAAAGCAGTTGATTGTCTTTTAAATGTTGGCTTTATAGAAGTTCTTTAATGTGATTTACAATTGTGGCTTAATTATTTGTTGAAAAAATGATTTAATCATTGTATTTATTATTATTATTATAATTATTATATATTATTAATTTAATGTCTGTCAAGAGCAACTCAACTTTAACACTAAACTCACACAACTAATGCGAATCCTTTAATAACAGAATCTATATGTATATGTTATATATATATAATATATATATATATATTGATAAAAAAAAAAATATATATTGATATTTACACGTTTACCTAATATTGCTAAAAAACAAAAAAAAAAGGAAAAGTTGTTAAAAATAATAATAAAAAAAAAAACTAAGAAAATAAATTTAATGAAAAGTGAAAAATCAAAAGAAAAAGTTATATATTATATAAATGTAGTTTATGCTTAAAAAACAAAAAAAAAAAAAAAACAGAATAAATATATGTAAATTATTTTAAAATTTGTCTTTCAATTTAGCATGCTAACGGTACATGCGCTACTCTTAACAGTAACAGCAAGCGCTGTTAAACTTATGTTAAAATTTATTTTCCAGCTACAACATTTTCATCATTTATCTTTTCATTTATTTATTTATTTTTTTTTTCGTCTACTTTCACGACACTTTAATTGTGTTTAACAACTAGTAATTGCTGTATAAAAGAAAAACAAGAAACAAAGGGAAATTCCGTTGTCTGTTAAAGAAAAAAATCCCCCAAAAAATTACATTATGAGCCTAAAAATGCTTTACATTTGCCGCGCACAGTTTTACGTGTTTTGTCGACTCGTGCGGTTTGCGCAAAGCCAAATACTCGGAGGACAACGCCAAGCGCCGCAATATAATATCGACAAAAAAGAAAGAAATTACAAATAATAATTATTAAATTTCTTATAAATTCTTATAATAATAATAATAAAAAAATAAAACAATTCTCATTTATGTTATGTGTTAAATAATCGATAAAAAAAAAAAAACAAAATTAATACTGCAAAAAATATATAAAAAAAATAATCAAAAAAACAACAGATACTAAAGTTAAAGGTGAAGGTGAAGGAGAAGGGAACTTTGCCAGCTGCTGTGTGTGTGTGTGTGTGTGTGGCGTGTGGTGTGGTTTGTGGTTTGTGGCGTGCGGCCTTTGCCCTTGATTAAAAGTTTGCAAAAGTAAAACCATAGAAAATACTAAAAAAAAAAAGTAAAATAAATAAAAGAAAAACGTTGAATAATTGCAAAAAAGTTAAAAAAGTGTTTGGTTTTTTCTTTATTTTTTCTTCGCATTGTTATTCTTTTGACCGGCACACAGCTGTTTTTTGTGATTCGTTGCGCTCTTTATTATATTATTGCAGGTTTATTTTTTTTTATTATTATTATTATTATTATTATAATGCAAACATTCAACACGACGTCATACAATTGCCAGCCAACACTCCTACGAGTACAGTGTGAAGATGTAAGTAATAAAAAAAAAGCTTTCTTTATAATTGTTTAGTATTAGCATATGGAAAAAGTGTTGAAGCATATGCTGCATCAAGGTAATATAAACATAAAGCAGCTTAAAGGCTTATCTTATGCTAGTTGACAATTGCTAGCTGATGGCTAAGTCTTTGCTAAGTTGCAATTTAAATTCGTTTTAATTAAGACTTTTATCTTTATGATACACACAAACTTAATTTATGGCTAGCAAAACACACTTGAAGTATTCATCAGGCAGGCAGCAGTTAAAGTTCAAGCGTTCAAAGTGCTTTAATTGCCTTTAGTATCTTAATCTTCTTCTTTTTGCTTTTATGTTATGTTATGTTGTTGGCCAGTGTTGGCCAACGTTTAGCTATTAATACAACGACTTTTACGTGTCGTGTGTGCAGGATTATCTGCGGATTTTAATCGAAGCGTACAATATCGAAACGGAAATAACATTGGGAAGTGTGCTTACCTGCCTGCAACTTCGTTTCTCTCTCTCTTTTGCTCTCTGTCTTTTTATTTTCTTGTTCTTGTCTGTCAGTGCTCGAGTTTCAGCTTGTGCCTGGCACAGAAAGGACATGAAAAATACAAACGACCGACAGCTGACACAATCAGCTGCTCTTACTCTCACTTTATATAATAATTATATATATATTTGATATATCTGTCTATATATATATATATATATCTGTCAATATCAATCATCATTGTCCTTGACAGGCCTTGAATGCGCCTTTTGGGCCCTTGAAATAAAAGTTTCATTATATTTTCGATTCATTCAATTTAATGAATTACATGCAGCGCTGCCCTGACCTCTTGCTTACCATTCTCAGTCTCTCACTAGCTAGCATTACACCCCTCCCCCCGCCCCCCTGCACTGCCCTTGAACCAAGTGTCCAGTTCAGTTGCGTAGCCATTGTCGACCCTGCCAAAACACTTGTTTCTATTCTTTGCTAGCGCTCATCTACCATATATATATATTTATATATATAGTATGCCTGCTTCTATTTTTAAAAAACAACATGCGCTATTCACGTGCGTGAGCGCACAATGCGACGTATGCGCAACGTTTGCCGTTTACCATTTACCGTTTGTCATATTTGCTATACGTTTATCTTTGACTTATGGAAATAATTATCAAATTTCTTATATTAATTATAAAAGAATAAATGAAAAATAAATTAAAATTTATATTAAAATTTGACTTGTGGGAATTAATTATTAAATTTCTTATATTAATTATAATAAAATAAATAATGAAAAAAAAAAAATAATATAAAATTATATTAAAATTTGACTTATAGAAATAATTATCAAATTTCTTATATTAATTATAAAAAAAGTGAAAAATAAAATGAATTAAATTATATGAAAATTTATATTAAAATTGAACTTATGGAAATAATTATCAAATTTCTTATGTTAATTATAAAAGAATAAATAAAAAAATAAAATAAATTTAATTATATTAAAATTTGACTTGTGGGAATTAATTATTAAATTTCTTATATTAATTATAATAAAATAAATAATGAAAAATAAAATAAAATAAATTAAAATTATATTAAAATTTGACTTATAGAAATAATTATCAAATTTCTTATATTAATTATAAAAAAAAGTGAAAAATAAAATGAATTAAATTATATGAAAATTTATATTCAAATTGAACTTATGGAAATAATTATCAAATTTCTTATATTAATTATAAAAGAATAAATGAAAAATAAATTAAAATTTGACTTGTGGGAATTAATTATTAAATTTCTTATATTAATTATAATAAAATAAATAATGAAAAATAAAATAAATTAAAATTATATTAAAATTTGACTTATAGAAAAATAAATTAAAATTTATATTAAAATTTGACTTGTGGGAATTAATTATTAAATTTCTTATATTAATTATAATAAAATAAATAATGAAAAATAAAATAAAATAAATTAAAATTATATTAAAATTTGACTTATAGAAATAATTATCAAATTTCTTATATTAATTATAAAAAAAAGTGAAAAATAAAATGAATTAAATTATATGAAAATTTATATTAAAATTGAACTTATGGAAATAATTATCAAATTTCTTATGTTAATTATAAAAGAATAAATAAAAAATAAAATAAATTTAATTATATTAAAATTTGACTTATGAAAATAATTTTAAAATTTCTTATATTAAATATAAAAGAATAAATAAAAAATAAAGTAAAATAAATTAAATTATATTAAAATTATTATATTAAAATTTTTGATATTTATAGCTTAACAGCTGTTTCTTATTATTATTTGGTAATTTAATATATTGAATAATATTTTTCCAGCTGCTTTTATGTGCATAAACAGATGTTTATCAGTCGAGCAGTGATTCTATTTTGAAAGCTTTTTTCTTTTGCAATTTCCAAGAAATTTTGTCTAAGATAAAATGCAACCGGGAAAAGCTTCAGTTTTATTTTCTATTTTTTTTTTTGAGAACATAATAAAAACTAACAGCAACATTTCCTGTTTACACATGTGTATATGTATTAGTCTGTGTGTGTCTGTGAGAGAGAGAGAGAGAGTCTATGTATCTACAGGTGGTTTTACAGCTATTACATTATAATGCTTTGCTGCACACATACTTACATATATGGCAGTTACTTTGCTTGTATTTGAAACTTTGCACGCTTTAAGTAAACAATATGCAAAGCTCTCACTCCCACATAATGTCTAGCTGTGTTCTCAGAAATTATTGTTGTTTTTTTTTCTAGTGTTCTGCTGTGTGTTTGTTGTTGCCCATGAAATGCTCAGTAAAATAAATACAAATACAATTACAAAAATAAAAAAAAAAAAAAAAGAACAGAAAACAAAAATTACAACGGCAATTCACAAATGACGCAAAACAACAACAACAACAACATGAAGAAAGCAACACAAATGCATATTAAAAAAAAAAAATTGTAAGCCAGTCGCAGTCGCTGCTGCTGCTGTTGCTGCTACTGCTGCTGCTGCTACTGCTGCTGCAGTGCGCTCAGCGCAAAAAAAAAAAATTATTACTGGGGAAAAGCTTTTTTTTTTGCCAGCCAAACCGATTTTGATTCAGAACGGAAAAGTGACGCGTCGTAAACGCACGAACTTTGCAGCGTATCGCTAAAAACGCGTATCGCGTATTTCTCATATAATTTTCAAATACGAAAAACAACAACAAATTTCAAATATTCAAACGAAATTTCAAAATAAAATATACGAAAAAAAATAAGAAGAAAAATAAAAAGAAAAAGAAAAGAAGAAAAAAAAAGCACACACAAAAATACATAAATAAAAGCAAAAAGAGCGCAAAACGTTCAACAAGCATTTTGTCGAAGGTGGAAAATTCTTATATATTTATATATATATATATAACATATATACATATATCTGTATAATTCTTTTGGGCCTGGAAATCTCAATTGGCAATATTAGCAATCGCTTTAACGAAAAATACTTTACGTAAACAAATAAATAATTAGCCCAAAAACTACGGAAATAAATGTAAAAACGAAAATATATGTAAAATTATATATAAAATAATAATAATAAAAAAGAAAAAGAAATAAAAAATTTCAAGTGTTTCTAAAGATATTTTTCTGACTGTGTTCATATAACATAAAAAAAAATAAATAAAATGGAAGAGGTAAAATTTGTATTATGCTGTAATCAATAATATATCTAGATATATATATATATAATATAATTCAGTTCGGATATCCGTTAGACTTGCTGATATATCTAGCTAAAAGTATTTGTTGTTCGGCTACTATCAAATTTTTTTGTGATGAACATTGAAACTTTTTAGTATTTATCTACAATTAAATTTAATGAATATTTAAAAATATATCAAAAGTGATAAAGAGCAGTAACAAAAAGTCAAATAAATTAAAACGTGAAATTAAAATGAACAATGTATCTCTCTCTCTCTCTCTTAGTCTCTCTCTATCTCTCTCTGTCTATCACACTTGCTATCTCTGTCAGTCTGTATGCGCTTAGCTGGATAACTGTGCTGTATGACCTTTTGTCCGATTTAATGAATACGTGAATCTTTCAACAAGGAAATCAAATGATATCTCTCTCTGTACTCAATTAACTCTCTCTCTATGTCTCTCTGATAAACGATCAGCACTAAAATGCTTTCTCTGTCATTGATTCTGTATTGACGCTTTGCTGTGTTTGCGTGTTTTGTTTGACCTTTTGTCCGATTTAACTAGAATAGCAAGAAAATTTGCTATTCAACAAGGAAATCAAATGAAATGCTTTGATAATCAACTGTGACTGACTTGTCATTGTCCACCCCTGCCCCACTACACACTGTTGTCAATTGTTGTCATACTCCCAACATGTAAATATTAGCAGTATATAATTGAAATTTTACTTATAATACATAGACGATCTATCTTGCTGCGCAGAGAAAAACAAAAAAAAAATCTAATTGTAATAAAACATCTGATGAGTCGACGACCTTTTGTTTTTTTTTTGTTTTTCTCTGCGCTGCTATATAGATCGTCTATGTATTATAAGTAAAATTTCATTTATATACTGCTAACATTTATATGTTGGGCTTATGACAACAATTGACAACAGTGTGTAGTGGGGCAGGGGTGGACAATGAGAAGCTGTCTACAGTTGTTTTTCATAGCATTTCATTTGATTTCCTTGTTGAATAGCAAATTTTCTTGCTATTCTAGTTAATTCGGACAAAAGGTCATACAAAACACGCTTTCACAGCTAAGCGTACATAACAGATCAATGACAGAGATAGCATTTTAGTGCTGATCGTTTATCAGAGAGAGATAGAGAGTTGTGTAAGTGATGAGAGAGAGAGATTTCATTTGATTTCCTTGTTGAAAGATTCACGTTTTCATTTATTCGGACTTTTGGTCATACTGCTCAGTTTCTCAGCTTTGCGCATACAGTCTGACAGAGATAGCAAGTGTGATAGACTGAGAGTGATAGAGAGAGAGTAAGAGAGAGTGTGAGATGATTCATCGCTCATTTTAATTTCACGTTTTAATTTATTTGACTTTTTGTTACTGCTCTTTATCACTTTTGATATATTTTTAAATATTCATTAAATTTAATTGTAGATAAATACTAAAAAGTTTCAATGTTCATCACAAAAAAATTTGATAGTAGCCGAACAACAAATACTTTTAGCTAGATATATCAGCAAGTCTAACGGATATCCGAACTGAATTATATTATATATATATATATCTAGATATATTATTGATTACAGCATAATACAAATTTTACCTCTTCCATTTTATTTATTTTTTTTTATGTTATATGAACACAGTCAGAAAAATATCTTTAGAAACACTTGAAATTTTTTATTTCTTTTTCTTTTTTATTATTATTATTTTATATATAATTTTACATATATTTTCGTTTTTACATTTATTTCCGTAGTTTTTGGGCTAATTATTTATTTGTTTACGTAAAGTATTTTTCGTTAAAGCGATTGCTAATATTGCCAATTAAGATTTCCAGGCCCAAAAGAATTATACAGATATATGTATATATGTTATATATATATATATAAATATATAAGAATTTTCCACCTTCGACAAAATGCTTGTTGAACGTTTTGCGCTCTTTTTGCTTTTATTTATGTATTTTTGTGTGTGCTTTTTTTTTCTTCTTTTCTTTTTCTTTTTATTTTTCTTCTTATTTTTTTTCGTATATTTTATTTTGAAATTTCGTTTGAATATTTGAAATTTGTTGTTGTTTTTCGTATTTGAAAATTATATGAGAAATACGCGATACGCGTTTTTAGCGATACGCTGCAAAGTTCGTGCGTTTACGACGCGTCACTTTTCCGTTCTGAATCAAAATCGGTTTGGCTGGCAAAAAAAAAAGCTTTTCCCCAGTAATAATTTTTTTTTTTGCGCTGAGCGCACTGCAGCAGCAGTAGCAGCAGCAGCAGTAGCAGCAACAGCAGCAGCAGCGACTGCGACTGGCTTACAATTTTTTTTTTTAATATGCATTTGTGTTGCTTTCTTCATGTTGTTGTTGTTGTTGTTTTGCGTCATTTGTGAATTGCCGTTGTAATTTTTGTTTTCTGTTCTTTTTTTTTTTTTTTTATTTTTGTAATTGTATTTGTATTTATTTTACTGAGCATTTCATGGGCAACAACAAACACACAGCAGAACACTAGAAAAAAAAACAACAATAATTTCTGAGAACACAGCTAGACATTATGTGGGAGTGAGAGCTTTGCATATTGTTTACTTAAAGCGTGCAAAGTTTCAAATACAAGCAAAGTAACTGCCATATATGTAAGTATGTGTGCAGCAAAGCATTATAATGTAATAGCTGTAAAACCACCTGTAGATACATAGACTCTCTCTCTCTCTCACAGACACACACAGACTAATACATATACACA